>CAUYSK010018069.1:0-23649 GCA_963575035.1 Avahi laniger
GAATGCTAGTGAGGATGTGGAGAAAGGGGAACCCTCATACACTGTTGGTGGGAATGTAAATTAGTGTAACCACTATGCAGAACAGTGTGGTGGTTCCTCAAAAAACTGAAAATAGAACCACCATATGATCCAGCAATTTCACTACTTGATATATATATAAAAGAAATTAAATCAATATATCAAAGAGATATTTGCACTCCCATGTTTATTGCAGCACTATTGACAATAGCGAAAATATAGAATTAATCTCAAATGTCCATCAGTGGATGAATGGGTAAAGAAAATGTTGTATATATACACAATGGAATATTATATAGCCACAGAAAACAATGAAATCCTGTCATTCGCAGCAATATAGATGGAACTAGAGGTCATTGTGTTAAGTGAAGCAAGCCAGGCACAAGAAAGACAAATACTGCATGTTATCACTCATATTTGGGAGCTAAAAATGTGGTTCTCATGAAGATAGGGAGTAGCAGATTGGTGGTTACCAGAGCCCAGGAAGGGGAGGGAGGTGGGAGGAATGATTAATAGGTACAAATCTACAGTTTGATAGAAGAAATAAGACCTAATATGTGATAGATTGTAAAATAGGGTCCCAAAGAAAGAAGGAAGGTGTTTCAGTTTTCTATTGCTGCATAATAAATACATCAAGCTTAACAACCATGATATTATATGTGGTTATTTGCCAGGTTTGCTGGTAGATGGGTTAGTCTGGAAAGAGAAAGATTGCTTCATTTACATGCCTGATGTCTTGGCAGAAGTGACAGGAAGGTTGGTCTCAGCTGAGAATGTCGATGAGAGCACCTATGGTGATCTTTCCAGGGAAGTCTCAGGGTGACTAGCTGCCTTACATGATGGTTCAGGCTTCCAGAGAGAATGTTCCAACTGTCCTGGGCAAAACCTGTAAGGCTCCTATGACCTCTTCTCTTAGATCCCAGAACGTGACTTCTGATTAATTCTTTTGGTCAAACAAGTCACTGGCCTTACTGACTCAGCCCAGATTCAAAGTGGAGGGGGGGGATTAGCATGTCACCTCTTGGTAAGAGGAGTGTCAAAAATGTAAAGTCATTTTTATTTATTTATTTATTTTTGAGATGGAGTCTGGCTATGTTGCCCAGGCTGATCTCAAACTCCTGGACCTAAGTGATCCTCCTGTCTCAGCCTCCCAAACAGCTGGGACTACAGGTGCACACCACTGTACCCAGTTGGGACTATAGACACATGCCACTGTACCCAGCATATAGTCATTTTTAATCTGCTATAGAGGGGTGGATTGTATAATATCAGAGAACATATAAAAGGCTTGCCTTGGACATGAAGAGAGACCACTGCTAAATGTTGGAGTATTCAGAGCTCTGTCCTCAGCATTTCTCTCTATACACTATCTCCCTAGGTGATCTCATCTAGTCCTTTTGCTTCAAAGAACTTTATATTTTAATGCCTTTCAAGTTTATATCTCTAGTCCCAACCTCTTGCCTGAGCTCCAGTCTTGTACATCCAACTATCTACTCAACATATCCACTTGAATGTCTGTCTAATAAGTATCTCAAATTTAACACAGCCAAACCCAAGCTGTTGGATTTCTACCCCACCCCACGTCTGCTTTCCCTTAGCCTTCCCTTTCCCAATAATTGACACAAGTATACACTCAGTTGCTCAGGACACATAACGAGGAGCCATCCTTGGCCCTTCTCTTTTCCTTACACAGCACATTTATTCTGTCAGTGTCTACCTCCAATTCATCAATAGGTCCCATGGGCTCCAACTTCCAGAATATATCCTGAACCTAACTGCGTTTTTCCATCTCTTCTCATCTAAGTTGATGCCACCATCACCTCTCACTGATCTCCCTGCTGCTCTCTTGATCCCCCATAGCCCTTCCTCCATCCTTGTAGCAGCCAGAGTAATCTTTCTAAAGCGTAAATCAAAGAACATAAATTCTCCGCTTCAAATTCTCTAAAGACTTCCCATTGCAATCAGAATAATCTACAAACTTCTCATCAGGGTCTGTGAGGCTCTCCAAATCTTGCCCTGTCTGCCTTCTGGCCTCATCTCCCCCCACTCGTCCCCTTGTTCAAAGCTCCATCCACTCTGACCTCCCTTCTGTCCCATGAATGCACAAACTTGTTCATGTCTCGGGCCATCCCACCTATTGCTCATTCTGCTTGAAGAGCTCCTCTGCATCTTCGTGTACTTCCTCCTTTTTATCATTTAGGATAAAAAGTGACTCAGATGTCACTTTGTCAAAGAGGCCTTCCCTGACCACCACAGCTAGACTAATATCACATCTCCCTAGGTCACCTTCCTCACACTACCCTATTATAGCTTCTTCATAACATTTATCAGTACCTTAAGTTCTTATTCGTTTATTATATGTTTATTGCCTGTCGTTCCTCACTAGAACATAAACTCCTTGGGGGCTCTGTTCCTGTCTGTCTTATTCACAGCTGATTCTCCAGTACCTTGAACAATATAGACCACAAAATGTAGATACACACACACAAAAATATATATATAGATACACAGTAAATGTTTGTTTAAATTGGCTATTTCTTTCTTCTGCAAGGAGGTTTAGAGAAGATGGGAAACGGGGGAAGGAAAACTCTTTTTCTCTGTGATTTGGAACATAAAGTGTTTGGCTGATAGTGAGAAACAGGTGGAACAGGTTTTTCAGAAGTGTAATGAATCACTCTAGACTGTCATTGTTCAAAAGTTGTGTTTTTAAAAAATCATTAGTTGAGAGTTTTTTGTTTCAATTCTAACATTTCTTCAAAAGTGATTTCGTGGAAGAAAGAATTTGAATTTTTACCCTTTTAGGTAACATTGGCTTTCTTTTACACTCCTGCCCTGGAATTGATTTATCTTAATCCACTGCTTTTGTTTTGCTTTCCTCCCTCTCTTTAAAGGATCTTCTATATTTGCTCCTGACAACACAGGTTCAAGACCCAGAAAAGCGCAAATGCCAATGTTTTCTTTCCTCATGGCCCTTCATCACAGCCTTAGCAAGTCCCTCCACGTATCCATAGCCACATAGCTCTGTTTCCCATCAGTAAAGTCTAGGTGTTTCGCAAGTATAAATTAATGCTTTTATATCCGTGCTTCTATCTCTCTTTCCCATCAGCAAAATCTATGCGTTTGCAAAAATTAAATAGGTACATTTTCTTACATGTGTTGGCCATTTTCTACATTCGAATAATAAGTTCTATTCAAGGTATAGCTACACTGCAAAATTAATTTTCTTAGTCAAGTTTTTAATGGTATTTTCTTAAAAGGACTTTTATAACACATTTTGGTTACTTGGTTTTGATTGGCTCATATATACCACTCCTCTAGAATATTGCTGTGAACTAGATGTGAATTTATGATGATAATGAAAAGTAATTAAATAAAGAACTACTTCTGACCGGTGAAAGCATGGTTAATTATTTCTCCTTGGAGAAATGCACATATATACATAGCAAAACAGCTTTTGGAAGCCAGACCAACCTGCTAGACATGCTGAACCAGTTCCAGTCTATTCCAAAAGGGGAAGGCAACATGTATGATTCATTCCTAAGACTTTCGGAGAGTCAAATATGTTTCCACATGATATCAAAACTTGATGTTAAAAACTTCATGGGGGCTTTCGACTTGCCTCTTTGCAAAAACCTATGTGCTATTTACGAGTGTGGCTGAAGAGCCACCACGGACACGGCCATGCAGCAGTAACTGGTCAGCAGCCAAGTAAACCCTCGCAGGGTCCCTGCAGCTAGCTGAAAAAAGGGTTTTTAAGAACAAGCCTCTCGCCAAGAGCTCACCAAGAGCTCTAAGAAATGAAGTGTTGCTTCAGACCTCTTTTAGCCTGCTCCTGATCTAAAATCTTGATTAGAGAGCTTATTTTTAGCATTGTTCTCCCACGGGTGGGAGGAAAGAATGCAATATCGCTCTGAATGTGTGGCTATGGTTTGTTCTCTCGTGTTGAATAGCTTAGGGGCTGGAGGTTACCCTGATCTATTTCCTCATCTCCAGACATATCTAGATGTAAACTATTTCTAAACAAAATATTGGTTTAATTACTCCTTGTGAAATTCCAAAGATTCCACAGTTTGCTTTGGGACGCAGCAATTGCTACTCCAACCCAACAAATGTAACCTTCCTTTTCCCAGACTATAACTTGAGGCTTTGTAGTATGCGGATGACAAGATCACTGGTATTCAGCTCTTAAGTTCCCACCCTGGTTTCTTGATAAGGACACTCAACTTTTGAGGTTTCTTTCATTTTAATGGGTCTCTAGTGGCCTCACAGACCTAGGAGCTTTCTTCTTGCTGCTCCAGGATCAGCCTTCTGCCAAGGCTCCAGCCAGGACTCTGCGCCAGTTCTCCCCCTGCTCCTGCTGGTGCTGTGCTCAAAGTTATCAACTTTGGGATTGGTGGGGAAAGGGGTTCCTGAGTGCAGTGGCATCACTGTAGCCCACTACAACCTCAAACTCTTGGGCTCAAGCGATCCTCCTGCCTCAGCCGCCCAAGTAGTTGGGACTACAGGCATGCACCACCATGCCCGGCTAATTTTTCTAATTTTAGTAGAGACCGGGTCTCCCTCTTGCTCAGGCTGGTCTTGAACTCTGGAGCTTAAGCAATCCTGTCACCTTGGTCTCCTAGAGTGCTAGGATTACAGGTGTGAGCCACCCTGCCTGGCCCCTATCCCCCTTTCTTCTTCAGCTCTCTTAGCTGTAAACTAGCCCTTAAGCTGACTCAATGTAAGCTTCCAAGAGGCAGACTTTTTCTTTCAGCTTTTCTTCAGTCCTTTGCTAAGGACTTAAAACAAGTTTTCTCATAGACTAGGCCAGAGAAACATTAATCTGTGTCATAACAAACAATTCCTCCCATGCAGACTCCTGGTGTCCTAAGACTAGCCACATCTCTTAGTTTTCTGCAACCTTAGGATGAATTTCCTGCCCTCCCAGCCAGCCCCATTCACTTTCCCCCAAAATGGCTAGAAAAGTCTCTTCTTGTTTGGTTTAGGAAATATTATCATGGTAATTTAGGAGCTTGACTATCAGTTCCAAATTCTTACATCATTTCCTCCAGGAGGCTTTGAGACTCTCATGCAAATAATACTCTCTTATTCTGATATCTCAGACTTTCCAAAGTTAACTTGTAGTTTATATTATATATCTTTCTTTTCCCCTACTCAACCAAGGTGAGCCTTGTCCACACAGAATCTCTAACACTTTCTCAAGCTTGATAGAATTCCCAGGGAGCTACCGTACGTGCCTCTGTCGTATTCTGCACAGCAACTTGGCATCAGCCTCTTCTTTCCACCAGTCTCAACTTATACCCATCATTCCATCCTCCAACCAGCTCCTACACCCTCATGATTAGAGAGCTCCGGGATACTAAAGACAGCCACCACTACCACCCTGCACACACACACACACACACACACGCGCGCACACACACAGAGTTTGGGCCCTTGAATTTAAATTATTTAGCAAAGATGGGAAAAAAATGTATGCTTTGGAAACAAAATAAGTAAGACTTTCAAGTTAATGTTAAGAAGTACTTTTTATTGGTATTAATTGCAAATAAAATAGGATTTTAGAGTTTGTCACCACCATAATCCAAGCCCCTATCATGTTTTGACTGAACTCCTAAAACAATTTTCACACTTCTACTGTTCCCCACCTCCAACACAGCCTCCACACGATATCCAATGTTCCTTCAAAACTGTATCATAACACTTCCTTGTTTAAATCTTTCTGATGGCTGCTCATTGGACACAGAATAAATTCCATACTCCTACTGTAATACTAATAGTAGTAATTAATAGTGATAATAGGTAAGAATAGGTTACCCCCATTATTCTCTGTCTTTGGACTTTACTGCCTTCATAACATTAATATATTCTATTTGTCAGTCTGCCTAGCTGAAATGTTAGCATTCTGAAGGCATCAGCATTGTTTGTCTTATTCACCGTTGGGTCCCCATCTCCTGGCATGGTGCCTGGCACATATTAAGCAATCAGTAAATATTTGTTGAGGGAACAAAGTCTTTTTTTTTTTTTTTGATTTTCCGGTCCTTTCCAGCAAGGACCGGAAAACCTACTAGACAAATTCTAAACGGACTGTAACACTGGGAATAAAGTCTTATGATTTAAAAGTAATTTAGAAGTCATCTAATCCATCTAGTCCTTTACCCCAATTCAGGGCTTAATTTTCAGCCCTTTGCAATGCTGAGGCTATTTGGATAGTGGTGTTTATGCTGGTGGAGAACAAAAAGGAACAATAGGGAGGAGCTGTTTCCCTTTCCCTAATTGATTTTGCCTTACTTGTTCTGACATCAGCTTTACTTTTTACCACATCGACAAATAGTCATATGAGTCATCTATTCTTAGCCAAGCAGCTAATCATGCATGTGACCACTCCTTTGTGTGTGTGTGTGTGTGTGTGTGTGTGTGTGTGTGTGTGTGTGTGAGGGGTTATAGTTGAGTGTGTTCCAGATTAATGTTCATCTAGTGTTCCGTGAAATCTTAAAGATTTTGTCTATTAACCTCTTTAATTATTCTTTTTTTTTTTTCAAATGTAAGTAGAGAGTTTATTTGGGCCAAGGTTGAGGACTGTAGCCTGGGAGACAGAGATTCAAGTTGCTCTGAATATATGCCCCCTCTAATTATTCTTTAATGTAGTATTTTCCAAACTATGGGCTTTGACTTATCACTGCATATTGTAAAGATAAGTATGGTCTAGTGGAACTTTTGTTTCAGTCATATATGTGATTATATGTGTATGTGTGTGTGTGTATGTGTGTACTATGACTTGATGTAAAACATATATTTCTTATTGTAAAAAATAAACAACAATAATAACAAAAAGTCTGAAAGCCACTGCCCAAATGAACATTAATAGACTATCTTCTATTAGAAAGGAGACTATCTGGTAGTTCTAGGATGACATATGGGTTGACCTTCGCAGCCCTCTTAGTCAGGGCTCTGAGGCTGTTCAGAATTGAAGTAGATGAAAGTGGTAATTCTGCCATATTTCTAAATGAAAGCACTATCTACTTATAGTCTGCAAACACTGTTAGAAAAATATCTTATAAGCATGGGTGCTACATCAGCTATTTGAAATAAACTACAAATACAACAAACATATTATTATTTTCTAAGTTCTCCATTACTTTTCTTCTTTGACCCAAAAGATTAGAGCCAAAACGGCCAGAGGTCTAGTAAGAGTTCTGGTAGAAGCGAAATGAATGAAGAGGCCCCAAAAGAACATTGTGGGTTCTCCTTTTTGTGCCAGTTTCCTTCTGATGGCTTCTCCTTTTACAGTGAAATAGGAAGCAAGATCATCTGCTGAGAATGAGCATTGGGAGGAGGTATCGAAGGTCTGAGGAAAGAAAAGGCATAAAGCAGTGGGAGGGTGAATGGACTAAGGAAACGTAGTCTGGCTGTGGGCAGCACTAAGGGATATGTATTTAAAGTGGGTCCAGAGAGCATGGTTACATGTTCAGCTTGAGAATGTGGGCAGGTAGTAGTTAAAGAGTTGACTTTAACCAGAGATGAAAGGAAGTTCTGTTTAGGGAGAGAGAACAACATAAAGTTTGAGTGCCTGAAATTACATGATGTGTAAATATACTAAAAAAATTCTCTTAAGAATCAGAAGCAATGCATTTGGCTCCAACCTCCACCCAGAGAACTGGGAAACAGCCAGACATTCTTCTCTTGCAAGTGAAATGTGTAGCACACCACACTGAAATAAGGAGGCTGCTTCCCTGTTCTTCTGACTCTGGGCTGCAGAATCCCAATTACAAGATTTAATTAAGGTGTGTCCAATTTAGCCACCTCTGTTCACATACTATTACATAATACAATATCAGGAGGGCCTTTTATAACAACAATGATTGGGAATAGCTGAAAAAGTCTGAGTCTCCACTATGGAGTGAGAACTATAAACAGTTCGTTGGACAGTTAATTTCAGTAAAATTCTAGAATGTATCAACAAACCATGACTAATACTCAGTGGTGGAGTTCTATATTTTTCCTCAATGAGAAGCCAGCAAAGCTAGGGACTTACTTCTCAGCTAGTCTAATATGATGTCTTCTTTTCTTGCATTAATCAAATCCGGATTTTATATAATCTTCTCTTTTTATCTCAAGATGTTCCACCTGAAGAAGTTTACTTTGTTGAATCTGAGATTTAAAACCATCTACAAAAATGCTTATTCTCTACTTAAATGTTGCAATCATTTTTTCTTTCATTCCACAAATCTTTAAGTGTCTATTATGTGACCAACACCATGCCACGCCTTAGAGAAACAAATGTAAGCCAGGTAGAAATAGTCCCTTATACTCTTATATACTCTTTTATGTAAGCAATCACATCGAAATGGGGAAGGTGCTTAAAAAATAAAAGATGAAGTATAAAGGATGCTCAGTTAAATTTGAATTTCAGATAAATAATGTATAATGTATTAATTAGTGTAAGTATGTTCCAAACAATCTGGCAACCCTGTGGAAGTTCAGAGCAGGAGCTTTAAACTTAGTTCAAGGGATTGAGAAAAGGCTTCCTGGAGGAAGGGACATTTAAACTGAAACCTAAATTTTACCTTATGCACCAAGTCCTTAACAGAGGCACTGCTAAGTAGGATTTAATTCTCTCCGAAAAATGTCTTCTGCCTATTGTTGGGGTCTGGCCATTGTCTCTCTCTCCAAGGTATTTCTTCCCACAGTGTGATGAGGGGAAGGGTCTTTTAAACTCCCCTCTTTTTATGTAAAAAGAATAATTTACAAATTACAGATGTTCCTCAACTTAAGATGGGGCTATGTCCCAATAAACTCATCGTAGGTTGAAAATATTGTAAATCAAAAATGCACTTACTACACCTAAGCTACCGAACATCATAGCTCAGCTTAGCCTACCTTAAACATGCCCAGAACACTTACATTAGCCTACAGTTGGACCAAATCATCTAAGACAAAGCCTATTTTATAATAAAGTGTCGAATATCTCATGTAATTTATTTAATACTGTACTGAAAGTGAAAAGCAGGATGGTTGTATGGGTACTCACCATACAGTTTCTACTGAATGTGTTTTGCTTTTGCACCATTGTAAAGTCAAAAAATCCTAATCAAACCATCCTAAATTGGGGACCATCTGTAGAGTCTAAGCTGAAAAGTCTCTCTCCCCATTGGACAGGAAACGGCTGCCATTTTCTGTAACACTATTAAGTTTCCTTCCAGGTTACAGTAGCTTAAGGTTTTAAGATTTTATCAGTTTATGCCTTTGCCCATTTAGGCCATACATGCTCTTAATTGGTGGTATAATTTTCGAAATGAATTATGTATGTATAATTTCCAAATAGAATACTTTTGGGATTTACAAAAAAAGGACTGGCCTTATTTTTATATATTGGAAGTGCTATCCCAGCTTTGTCCCTGACTGAGTCTTTTCTGTCCTTCTCTGTCTTTCTTCCATTATAATCTTTGACTAATATGCAGATGTTTCTGAGGAAAATAACAAACGAACTCTTACTACTTCTCAATAAGTGGTACTGCAAATATCAGAATATACTTTTGTATTATTAGTGAACACATTATTTGAATCAGTCCATTTATAAACATTTAAATTTGTTACCACCAAATCAGTTGAGCAAGATGTAAAGGGGGTGAAATCAATTCTTTTGAAAAAAACTTGATCATTATTATTTGTAGAGAAAGATAACTGCTCATTTTTATAGGAAATGTTGTCACAGATAAATAAAATATCAATACTTCTCTCAATTCCCTTTTAGTCTGACCTTCAAGGTCAAGAGATGTGTCGAGAAAATACATCTGTGTAACTGCAGAAAATCACATCCCTGACTGCCTCTCAGCGCATTTGCTTTCCTCAAGGGAGGAGTATCATTCCTGCCAGGATCCACGAGATCTATAGTGTTGCTCTCGTGGAGCGGACGCTGTGAAGCGGCTTCAAGATAACCAAGCCCGCGGGACGACTCCCATTGCATGGAGGACAGCAAAGATCATCGCTAGGCCAGCCCCCAGTCCAAACGCTTTTACCCACTGCATCCTGGGCGGCAGTTTTACCAATTGCCTGTGACTAGTTAGACAGGACACATCCATACAAGCTATATGAAGCGGATTTATTACTTACAGATAGGCAGCAAGAGACAAAAGAAGCCTGGGATCCATTGTGAGCCAGTTCCCCAAGGTTCAAGAAAGCTGCCTGGGGAAGATGGGGACTTGACTGTGTATGCCCCGCTTGCACCCACTTACAGGACCCCGAAAGGCAGCCTGCCATGGGTTATACAGCTCAGGGCTATATACCTCAGAGCAACATGACCACTGGGCAAATCTTGGAAGAACGTCCTGCTCCCAGGGGAGAGAGGAAAAAAGCTCAGGCTGTCTAGGGCAGTTTTCCCTAACTCAAGAGGTTACATTCTTTAGGAGGGACAGGAACAAGGCACAGGCTGTCTCAGGCAGTTCCTCCCTATCTAATGATATTGCATTCCCAGCACATTCTAGAGCTATTCTGTATAAGTACAGCAAGAAGTCGGGGAACACTGGTTCCCTCCAACGCCACCTGGAGAACTGTCCTGCATATACATTTTGGAACATCTTTACGGATCACGATGAACTCCTTAACTGGTCCCCTCACCTACGGCAGAATTGTATGCAACGTTCCCCAGGCCCCCTCTGGTTACAGCGACTGGACTGGGGGTGGGGGGTGGGTGGATAGGCTGCTGACTCAGCTGAGCAGAGTCCCTTCCCAGGGAATTTGGAAGTGGGGATGAGAGCAGAGAATGAGTCTTTCCATGTGGTTGGAACTGTAAAAAGTAAACATGGACGCTGTGGCCTGCCAGCTGCCAGCTGCCATATGGCTCCAATAACTGAGAAACCAGATGCTGAGGGAAAAAATGAAATGAGAAACGAAGCAAACTCTCTCTCTGAGTTCCTGCTGAACTTTCCTTTCCAGTGCCAGCCCATCTGATGCCTGGCTGCTTATATTCCTGCTTTGACTCAATGAGACACTTCTATTTTTTTTTTTTTTTGAGACACAGTCTGTCTCTGTCACCCGGGCTAGGGTACAGTGCTGTCATCATAGCTCACTGCAACTTCAAACTCTTGGGATCATTCGACCCTCCTGCCTCAGCCTCCCAAGTAGCTGGGACTACAGGAATGCACCACCATGCCCGACTCATTTTTGTATGTTTTGTAGAGACGAAGTCTCACTCTTGCTCAGGATGATCTCCTACTCCTGAACTCAAGCTATCCTCCTGCCTCAGCCTCCCAGGGTGCTAGGATTACAAGCATGAGCCACCACGCCCAGCCCTATTTTCTTATAATTCCTCCTTTTCTTTTCTCTCTTCTTCTTCTTCTTCTTTTTTTTATAGAGATGAAGTCTTGCTATGTTACTCAGGCTGATCTCAAATTCCTGGGCTCAAGTGATCCTTCTGCCTCAACCTCCCAAAGTGCCAGCATCATAGACATGAGCCACTGCACCCAGCCCTAATTTCTCCTTTTCTACCTAAAATAGTTCAAGTTGGTTTCTACTAGTTGTAATCATAAACACCCTGATGAATCCTGAGGGCTGGGTGTTCTCCCCACAAACCCCTCTGGCGAGGCGGTTGTTCCTCCAGGTCACCCTGCGATGTGCACGCTGCTTTTTCCTTATCAATGTGCTCCACTCGTCAGTCCTGGAAGGCAAGACAAAGGAGAAAGATGTATGAAGCACCGTAGGAAGAACTGGACAGAACTTAATTCAAATCTAATCACATCACCTATTTGCTGTTTGACCTTAAAATAGTTCCTTAAACTCTCTGAGCCTCTATTTAATGATATATTTACACCTGCCTTGCAGGATTGATTAAATGAAATAAGGTATGTCAAAATTCTAGAACAGGGTAAGGCACTCAACATCTGATGCTACAGATAAAGCATGCAATGGTGACCTATAAACATTCAGGGATTATGGTTCTTGGCCCAGTAACTGTGGTGATGTTGTCACTCGGTATCCATGGACACATGTGGCTCTCCTCCACAGTAAGGAATGAGGTAAATATTTAGACAGTTTTCAGTTTTTCGGCTATTAACATAACTCTGAAATGAACATCCTTATAACTAAATCTTCATGCATATTTTATTTTCTTAGGATAAATTCCTCTTAAGTCGAAGACTGGGTACACTGTTCTGGCTTTTGATGCCTATTGACAAAATTCCTTCCAAAAAACTGAACCTAGTTCACCTCCACCAGCAGTGTATGCCTACACATCAGTGAAGCAGACGACTACTTGTCCCCCAAATCCATTCTCCCCTTTTTCCATAATAATTGAATTTTAGCTGGGTACATGGCTGCCCAAGCTGACTACATGTCCCAGCTTCCCTTGCCACTAAGTCTGGTGAAATTAAATTCTTACCATTGGATTGTAAGATGCCCTACTTCCACAATGCTTACGTAAACTAAGTGATGTTTCCTTTAAAAAGGAAACTGCTGCCCTTCAATGTCTCTCTCTCTCCCTTCACACAGACTGGAACTCAAACCCAACTTGGACCATGTAAATGAGGACAACACCCTAGGGAATGGAAAAACAAAAAGATTCAAAGCACTTGGGACCCTGAATAGCTTCACAGAGCAGAACCCTGCTAGCAGCCCGAAGCACTTACCTATGATCTATTGCATGAGATATTTCTTTGCTACAGAATCTCACCTTGTATCTTAATAGCACAGTGGGGTTAACACATCTTTTATTAGTAATAGTAAGGCACTTTGGAGTACTAATTAGTGTTGTATGATGAGCAGGTTATGTATGACTTATGTAGTCCATAACAGCCAAAATGATGTACTCTGCACTTACATGGTCCAGTATTTCATTTGTTAATAAATATTATTCACATCTGCATGAAGAAAATTTTCCGTCGTTATAGAAGTGCAGTGGTTTCAGCGCTAATCGTTCGCCCTTCCTCTTCACAGCAGTTCCTTCAGTGTTAACGCACAGCGGGTCTTTGCTCACAGCAAGCTACCAAATTTCAGGTATGTCATTGACCTAAGTAGATTTCAGCAAGTACTGTGGAGTTCTTTTGTTTATTTCCAAGTCTGAACTTGAAGCTGATTATCTGTAAATATTTTGTAAGATTATAGGTAGATTTCTAGAGAGTTAAATTAGCTATATAATCCATTATGGAGACTACAGCCTAATTTTTATAAAAGTAACTCCCTTAGTATTTCAGTGGGCCCAATGTTAACTATTTCTCTCCTGTGGTCGCTTGTGGAAGCTTAAAATAATATTACACTGATGCACTATCATCATACATTAATGTTGGATTACACATGAGCGCTTCTAGATTATATCTAGATTACTCTAGAAATGAAGTGATTATTGAGGATTCAGGCACACTATTTCTAAATAGATGTTTAATATTTTCTTTGCTTGTGAAGTAATGTTCATTTGCTGTAATTAACACCTTCTTTGTTCCCATTCTCTCAAGGAACACAGCTCTGTGCTTATCTATTGTCCAATGTCTGAAAACAGTTATTTCCACTTATTTTATCCAGTTTTAGCATTATTTATTGTGGGAGGGTGAGTCCATTAGCTTGTCAATGCTGAAACAGAAGTCTGTGAAATTTGAATTTTTTATTATCCCAATACTATATGATAAGAATTGTCTTTTTTTTTTTTTTTTGAGACAGAGTCTCGCTCTCTTGCCTGGGGCAAGTGCACTGGCGTCAGCCTAGCTCACAGCAACCTCAAACTCCTGGGCTCAAGCAATCCTCCTGCCTCAGCCTCCCAAGTAGCTGGGACTACAGGCATGCGCCACCATGTCCGGCTAATATTTATATATATATATATTTTAGTTGTCCAGTTAATTTCTTTCTTCTTTTTTTTTTTTTTTTTTTTTTTTTTTTAGTATTGACGGAGGTCTCACTCTTGCTCAGGCTGGTCTTCAACTCCTGACCTTGAGCGATCCTCCCACCTCGGCCTCCCAGAGTGCTAGGATTACAGGCGTGAGCCACCACACCCAGCCACGAGATATTGTTAAACAAATGAATGAATAAATATCTTATTCATATGGTTGCAAAGCAGGATGTCATACAAATTCATGATTTTAAAATTCAGTCTGAAATAACTGGAGACCCAATAGGCTGGCAGCTTCACACTACTCTGTGATTGAGTAAGTGCTTTCCTCTTTCCACACAACTCCTAGACCAAAAAAAAAACGGGGGGGGTATGGGTAGGGTAGGTGGTGGGGGGATAGGACTGATTTTCTGTATTATCCTTTTCCAACAGCTAGTCTTTATGAAAAGAAAAAGCATGTATGCCTTTCTCGCCATATCCAGGATATATGCAACACTGGTGCCTTCTTAGACCAAAAAAAAAAAACATAAAAATTGGACCACTCCTTGTTCCTACATTTAAGCCATTTAACTATATCTTGGTATCATGAACTGAGATGAATGAAGGGGTCACAAAAAGAAATGACAATCACAGGACTCAACTTTTTAGTTTAGCATCAATACTTGTAAACATTTTGATAAAATGAAATAATTTAACTGATGCTCAATCATATTGGATCATCCTTATTACCCATAATCACACATTGTCAAAATTATGAACCAGTCATCTCTTAAATTAGTCATTAATTCTTGACCAGTTCATTCAGGTATAGTGTCTTGCTAACATCTACCAGGGATACAAAAGATTTTAGTTCTTGCCATCTTAACATGATTTATCATGAAATGACTCAATAACTATGCAAAATACTATGTGATTAAATATAATAAATAGTACAGACAATAAGTCTGTAAGAGATTTGGGTAAAACAAATATTTATCTTCAGAAAGAAACTTATCACCTAAAAGTCCAGGCTTCAGGGATGGCAAATGATCAGCTATTTCCCCCATCCTCTAGTACCTGCCAGGCCAGCTACTGATCATGGTATTCTTGCCCAGAGCACACAGATATGACTTCAAGATCCCTCTTCACACATTCCTCTAGGAATATGATTCAACCAAATATGACTAAATTTACTTGTCACCTCTGGTCCCAGCTTCTTTCATTAGCTACAGAAAAGTCTTTGCTTACGTTAGATATTGCATGAATTCTGTCCAAGTACACACCAAGAAGAACACCGTCAACTTCAAAATCCACCAGAGGCAGGAACTCCTTTCTCTTTGTTGTCTAACAAAATGATACTATTTAACCCTCGGCCTTAAATTACTTATGTCAAATGGTATTTGTATCTATAAATCAAATTAAGTACTTTATAATTATGAAGGCTCATTTTGTAACAAATCACATGCATGAAATTATAAAATATATGTTCATTGTAACAAACAATACAAAAGTATATAAAGTAAAAATTAAAAGTTCACCACTTCCTCTAATAGTCCAATCTTCAGAGCTAACCACGATTAAGTTTGGCATATGTTCTTCCAAACTTCCTTTATATTTATACAAGAAAAAAATGTGTGTCTGTGTGTGTATTCATATGTAAGGTATACTAGAGCATCTTTACAAAATTAGTTCTACAAAATATTAAATTTGTAAAAGAAATGCAGTATTTAAATAATAGATGTATGATAATACAAAATTTAATGCATTTTATTTTGCATCTAACATAGCTCAGTGTTTAGACACGTACAAATTAAAAAACACAGGAAACATGCATTAACCCAGCACTTTTCCAACATTGTTATAAAAAAAGATTCCATTCAAGTGTAACTGAAGCTCAAAAAATAGACCTTTCTATTGAAAAACATTATTTACATACAGTGGTGCCACATATTTTGAAAAAGAAATGTCTAATGAGCACCGAGAGGCACATCCACAGATACTCATATCCACAGATATTTATGAAAACAAATTTACCCAGAAACACACAGTTTCAACAGAGAAGAAACCTCACTGAGTGCTTAGTTTAACACTTTCATTTTACATATAAGGAAGGAGACTCAAAGGTCAAAGCCAGGAACACAGGCAGCTCCAGAACCACAACCCACCGTCTCTTGCTGTGGTTGCTACACAAAACCACACTGCCTCCTGGTATTTTAACATGAGGAATTTTATTATGTAGAAGGGTTTTAATCCGTCCTTAATTGCCTTTGTCCCCAAATCTAACTCTTTAGTGCCCCAAATGCCTCTATCACAGGACACCCAGTTACCCTCAAGCCTGCACTCCTTTCTCCTCGCTCCAGGTCAACTCTATAGTCTCCTCTACCGAGAACCTTCGTGCTGGCCCATCTCTGCTCTGCCCCAACCCTGACTTTCTCCTTAGCGAAACTCTGAGGCTCAACAGTGGGAAACGTGCATGTGCTCGTCTCCAGATCCAGAGCCATGGTTGTCAGACCTAAATCACAACTACAGGTGCCTGTAGGAAGGTGAAAGGTACATTTTCATTATAATTGATAACAAGGTGTGGAAGAACAAACCTGATCCCCACAAAGGATTCAGCAGCCACTGTCTTGATTTGGGGGCATATTCACAGAGATTCATGTTCCAAATACATGGAAGCCCTATTATTTGGGCTACAATTTAACCTGCGGAAGCTCATAAAATGGTAGCACTCTTACTTTTGAAAGCTGATACACCCCTTTTCATAGTGATATATCAGAAGCTCAACATATAAGACAAAGTACAACAGACAAGCTGAAGCAGCAACTTGTCCCTTCCCCCAACCTGAGTAACCCTAGAGCTCTAAAGAATCAGTTTGAGAACCACTACTTTATCTATTTTGATGCATTCACTTTAAAAAAAAATAGACTATTTTTAGAGCAGTTTTAGGTTCACAAAAAAATTGAGCAGAAGGAATAGCGATTTCTCATACGCTCCCTACCGCCACACATGCATAACCTCCTTCATTATCAATATCCTCCCCCACCCCCAGTGGTACATTTGCTCCCACTGTTGGATCTATACTGACACATCATTATCACCCAGAGTCTGTAGTTTACGTAGGGCTCACTCTTGTGAGTTGTACATTCTATGGCTTTGGACAAATGTATAATGACATGTATAATGACAAATGTATAATGACCATTATAGTACCATGCAGAGTAGTTTCACTGCCCTAAAAAAACCTGTGCTCCACCTACTCAATCCTCTTATCCCCAAGGCCAGACAACCACTGATCTTTTTACTGTCTCCAGTTTTGCCTTTTCCAGAATGTCATATAGTTAAAATCATACAGCATATAGCCTTTTCAGATTGGCTTCTCTCGTTTAGTAATATGCATTTAAGGTTCCTCTATCTCTTTTTATGGCTTGTACCTCATTTCCTTTTAGCCCTGAATAATATCCCATTATCTGGATGTACCACAGTTTACTTAACCATTCACCTACTGACGGACATCTTGGTTGCTTCCGAGTTTTGGCAATTATGAATAAAGCTGCTATTAATGTCCTTGCGCAGGTTTTTGTGCTAACGTAAGTTTTCAATCCCTTTGGGTAAATATCAAGTAGTATGACCACTGGATTGCATGATAAGAGTACATACATCTTTGTAAAAAAACTGCCAAACTTCCTGCCCCTCAGAGGCAGGAGGATGCATGCCCCTGCACCTGTTCCACTCCAGCCTGCTGTATACACTCCAGAGGATTGTACCCTTCTCTGCCCCAGTGCCACCTCCCAGTGTACTCCAAAGTTTCCAAACCCTCAAGCTGCAAAAGATGCTATATTCTTGGATCTTCCTCCACAAGTACCATAAAAATTATTATACCTTCATCAGCTCATGTCTCTAACTCCTCTCCCTAAAAGCCCAGTCCAAGCAACTGGGCCCCAGGAGAAGGAGCTGTTGGAGGGGCTATCAAATGCCATCCCCTCCCCTCCACACTACCCCCTCCATTTTTTTAAATCTCTGTATGCTTCTCTCTTCCTTCAGAAGTTCTCAGGTTCGTGGACTCATGCAAATTAATGTCCGAAAGAACCCATTATTATTTTCACCGTTGTACCTTCAGCCAGATCTCCATTCAGGTTTAGGCTGAGCCAATGAATACTAGCTTATAAGAGTGACTCCAAATTCACACACCTATACAAAAGCTAAAATGAGTGTAGTTGCCAAAATAGTACTCAAAAGTAAATTTGTATGTACTAGAATTTCTTCTAAGAGAAATGACTTCCAAGTTGGGAGAAGTCATCGTAACTTAATACATCAAAATCATAAAAATCTGACACGTAGTTGACAAACACAAGCAAAGGCTGGTGGTGATCTGGAGCCCAGGGAAGGGAGGTTTTAGGAGGAACATTTGATCAGTCACTGCATCCCCAGCACGGCGCAAGGGAGAGGCTAGTCCATCTGCCAACCGGCATGTCCCTCTTCACTGACAGGTGAAGGGCAGATTGGGTTCCCACAGTTTCATGTCACTATCACTGAAGATCAATCAATTCTTTTTGCTCTGACTCTTTTCCCAGCAAGTAGCTCACTGGCCTTTATTTGCTTTCCTCGTCATGAAGAAAATGCCTAAACCTGCTTTGGGAAAAGTATATGGGTCTGCCAGGCACTTTCATCTTTCTGATGCAAATCAATACTCTGAAAATGGGATGTGTTAAGTTCTTACGAGTTTACCGAGTGTGATTCAGACCCACAGGTCTTGCTAAGGTTCCCCCACCAACAGGGTAGGATCTAAGGGCCTTTGTGCCTATTAACAAAGGCCCCAATCAAAATTCTCTCCAGATACCTCCTCTGCAATTCCTTTTTTCAGGGACCCTGTGGCTTCCTGCTCTTAACATCTTTTCGCAATAAAAGCATGGAATTGTTTATACTTAGATAAATACTGTTCATGGTCCTCACTTTAACTTCCTCAGGTATTTTTAATGTATTTAGCAAATGTATTCAGCAAATAGCTACCACTTACAATAGCCACTAAGTCAATCACCCCTTGTGAATTTGCAAGAGCCTCGTTATTGGCTGCAAAAGCTTTTCCTTGTCATTAGTGTTTTTCTGTCCCTAGGCTGCCCAGCAAGTAAACTACTTTAGTATTTTGGGGTACATCGGGGCATTTTGGGAGATCATCCTAGAGGTCCCTGGCCACCAGTACCTTTACTCTTTCATTTCTCTAGCCCTAATGCCACCTCAATGTTCCCAGGTGGCCAAAGGTTTGAAAGTTCATGCTCATTCCCAGCAAAGGTGAGTCCCCTGTCCTCCTCCATGAAGCTTTCTCAAATCTTATGAGAGCGCTCTGATCCCTTCCTTTCAGGAAATTGTGCCACACCATCTAGCTTTGTATGTGTTCCACCTGGCTGGTTTCTTCATTGCTCACTAAGTTAAATGTTGACTTTCTGCCTTCTACATCACCTATGGTGCCCAACATTATCCTAGGCACACAGTTGTCGTGCAATACACTTGTTGATTAGTTGATCGGGCAGGTTAAAAGTGCTGAATTAGAAGACATGAAAGTGGGGGTCATCGACATCTAAAACTAGAAAGGTGACCTCGGAAGATTAAGAATGCTCCTTCCTAAGGAAAAAAATGAACCAACGCTGGGACCTACTCTCAAAAACATTCCTCCTTTATACTTTTCTGTGTCCTTATTTTTCAAAGAAGAGATTCTTGGTCATACTTTTCCATTCAAAATTACCAATTATCATTCTAATTAAAATCTGACCCATATCCATGAGCTCTTTGTACAGAACCATGGTCCCCTCCCCTACTTCTCCAGGGATCAGACATATGTGAAAGGGGATATGAAGGAAATATTATTTCTCACACCAGAACCACCAGCTGCAGATGAAAGCAGTTAAGTCACTGAACAATGAAGCGGACGATTATTTTGGTAATATTACAACACATTACTGGAAGTTAGAGAGAGGGGTTCCCCCTTTTAAAGCTCTTCCATATATAACTTCCTTATGGTTTTCCCACTGTCTTACCCCCGTCCAAAGGAACTGACCCCACCCATAAGCATAAGAAAAATGTAATTTTCAAAGAAAATCAACAATGAGAAGTGGAGAGATTCTAGGTTATGGTGTGAGTAGAAGAATTGTAACAGACACCCCTGATTACAGCCTTCACCCCTTTTAAGTCCAGGGATAGTCACAGCAGCTGGAACAGGGTCAACCATAGCATGGAGAAGAGACACTCAGGACTCAATTCCAAAAGACATAGCTTCTCATTTCAATGCAGCTACTCATTAATTTATATGACTTCAGCAAGTCAGTCTCTCCTAATCACAATTCTTTCGACAACTGGAAAAGAAAGACGGTGCTATCTGTGCAGCCTACCACTGCTCTCACCAGCATCAAGTAAGGTAAGAAAGAGAGCAGCTGCCACTCCTGAGCGTGGCCTGATGACAGCCAGGTACGTCTGAAACATAGCCGTTAATCCTCACAAGTCTCCTTTAGATCACAGTATCCCCATTTTACAAATGAGCAGACACAGCTAATTAAGGACCCATCCAAGGTCACCAACTAGTAAGTTATTCAAACCCATGTTTTAATCACTATATTATACCGCCTTCCTCTATAGCATGGTTTGAAATAACTTTAAGAACTAGTATCTGTGTCTAATAAAAAGGTATAAGACAATACATCCCCAAGGAAGAAGCTGACGGCCAGATTTGACTCACTCATTTCTTTTTCACCCACTCTTCCCACCATCAATTTTATCAAACTCCTTTCTCCTCCCAATTTCCCTCTTCCAGTTATTCCCTTTTTATTCTTCTTACCATTTCCCTTTTGTGCCCCCTCCTCTATTGTAATTTCCAGCTTTTGTAATTAACACAAAGAACAAAAAATAAAAACTTTTAAAGGAGGATGTAATTAAAACAATGTATCTGAATATTATGCTTAAGTGGAACTAAATATTTGGTAAGAATGCAGGACACATTTTGTCATTTTTCTTTTGTTTAACGACCTCTTTCTTGGGTTAACTTTAGACCAGCAGAGACTTCTACAAAAACAAAACAACAGAATGCCTAGTAAATTTAAGAAAGCGTCATCATGAAATTCAAAGTCATTTCCATTTTAGATTATCAGTATAGGATTACACTCGAATTTTATCTGATTGAAAAAAAACCCCACAGATTTGACTACACACGGAGGATGAAATTCTAAATTCCACCTGTGGCTTTTACGGAAGGGCACTGTTTACGCAGTTCTCCTGTTGTCTCCTACGGCTCCGCCCCCTAGACCTATGCAAACTCCTCCCTCTGGGCCACACAGCCCTTTGTTCATTCAACACCTCAGCTATCATAACTGGGTTATAGCGTGGCCTGTTTTCACATCAGTCTTTCCTGCTGAACAAAAGGCTATGCAAAAACAGCATTTTACTCATCTTTATGTTCCAAGAATGCCCAGTCATGAAGATCCCCAACCCACATCTGTTGAATGATGGAACAAAAATTCACACTTAGCAGGAAAACATGCAGTCGTCAGACAGCCTGGGGTTACCATAAAGCAGGACGCACTGGTGATTACTGGTTCTTGATTTGCCTAGTAATAATAATAATCGTAATAAAGTCTTTGGTTCTTGAGAAGTGGAAATAGGGTGCATTTTTTAAACCATCCTCCACAGGCTGGAGCTGGCTCACTTTTCATCTGGATGATACTGATTTTCTGAGTTATTATACAATCCAACATTTTCATAGATCTGATCATCTGAAAAACCAACCCTCCTTTCCTTCCCCTGGCAAGCGTATTCTTCCACACTCCTCTCACTTAGTCCAAACATCACATGCAGAACCAAAGGCATGAGGTCATTTGCTGCCACCTGTATCAAAGTTTTGTGTCATTATTCCGATTTCTATTTCAAGATCACACTGAGTGGGACTCAGTTCTTCTACCTCCGGATTCCTAACTAGGTGTCCCCAGCAAAATCCTGCTTTTACCAAAATGCACCTGCCAGGGCTTCAGCTCCATCACTTGATTCGGGATCTCGGGGCTGGGCTCAACAGGTGTACTTTTAAAAGCCCTCCAGGTGCTTCTGGGAGGCGCCTCGGGTTAGGCAGCCCCGAACCAGACAACACAGACCTCCTAATGTCGTTACTTATTCCCTGAACGCATCAGTGTTATTTCTTCTTTCATTCAAAGTGGCCAAACAGATGCTCAATACCACAACGACATTGGAGTAACTGCCACAGCTGTCACTTTTTCTTTTCCATTAGAAGGAACGGCGCCCGTGGTCCCAGACCTCCTCACACTCAGTAGACCAAACTAGCAGCCGGGGATCGCCTTAAGCTGGCGAAGTTTCCCCTACACAGCCGGACGCCTTTGCCAATACAAAAACAATTACGGCTGTGCACCCTACAAAGTCACCACGGCGGGCAGCATGTCCCGCCTGCCACCCAACCCCATAATTCTCTCTGTGCGCTGTCGGGAGTTCCGGGGGCGTCACCGCCCGGGGACCCTTTTCTCCCGAAGTCTGCGGGGACTCCGCCGCCGCCACTCAGTCACTTTCTTCCTGTCATCTTAGCCTCTTAGGGGACGGGCTACGCTGGAAGTTGAGATTCTCAAGTTTCAGTAGTTCAGTAATTGTTCCCCCGCGGTCAGTGCAGACGCCCCCTCCCCCCGTCCCCAGCCCCGGAGCGCACAGGACTCCGGAGGTGGCAAAACACGCCCCACGCGCGGGCCGGGCGGGGCGGGCCCCGGGTGGCGGCTCCTCGGCCCCCGCGTCACCGCCCGGCCCTCCGCCCCGCGCCGTTGCGAGCGGCGGACGCCAGAGAAAGGGGAAGCGCGCCCCGAGCCGCACAAAGGTGGCCGTAAGGTCCCGTGCGCAGCCGCGCCAGCCCTGCCGCCCCCGCAGGACGCGGGCAGCAGCCTCGGCCGGGCGGACTGGCCGGGCCCGCGGGCTCCGTGCGGCACGTGGGCACCTGCGGCCCGGGAAACTGCCGCGCGGCCCGGCGCGCCCTCCTGAGCGCCGCGGCCCCGCGCCGTCCACGCGCCGTCTCACCTGCTCTTTGCGCGGGACTCGCCACCAAGTTTCTCCCACTCGCAAAGTTCTCGAGCTGGGGCCCGCGGCCCGATCCGACAGTTCCGAGGGCAGCGAGCCGGCCTGGGCGGCCGCCAGGCGTGCTGCGCGGCTGGGACTCGGCGGCGCGGAAAAGGGGAAGGGGAGGAAGGGGCGGGAGCCTCGGCGGGGTGATCCCCCTCCGACCCCATCCTGCTTGCTTCGGCAGCCCTGGGGATTTCTGCGCTGCTATCATCCACCCCCGCGTGTGCGACTTTGCGTCTCTTCTGGGAGACTTATGTTATCACCTCCAGCTGTTAAGGGTTTGGGCCCTGGGGTCAGGCTACCTGGGTTCAGACCTTGCTCCACGACTTACAAGTGTGTGATCTTAGGAAACTCACCTCACCCCTTCTGCAAAGGGAGGGAAGAAATAACACCTGTCCAGGGGAGAATTCCCACGTTGTGGGGCCTGAGACAACTGGAGAGACGAGAACTACTTTAAGGAAATACAAAATTAGATGCTGGGGTTTGGAAGACAAGTGCATTACGTGAGAGGGCCTGAAGCCTAAGCTTCATTAACTTGACGCGTTAAACTTGCTCCGTGAAGCTCTCCCTAAGACTTTCGCTAGAGTTAAAGATGTGAGCTGTGTGAAGGGCCGGGCACACTCAACAGGTGTTGTTCACTACGGGAATCACTTCCCTGGAACTGGTTGGGTACACCTGGGGGACGAGGAAATGACATTGATTGTCAATTATGTGCCAGGTGTTTGAAATACATGTTATATTTAATTCATGCA
>CAUYSK010018073.1:0-16596 GCA_963575035.1 Avahi laniger
TCCTGGGCTCAAGCGATCCTTCTGCCTCAGCCTCCCGAGTAGCTGGGACTACAGGCATGTGCCACCATGCCCGGCTAATTTTTTCTATATATTTTTAGTCGTCCAGCCAATTTCTTTCTATTTTTTTAGTCGAGACGGGGTCTCGCTCTTGCTCAGGCTGGTTTCGAACTCCTGAGCTGAAACGATCCACCCGCCTTGGCCTCCCAGAGAGCTAGGATTACAGGCGTGAGGCACCATGCCAGGCTGGCATTCAGTATTTAATAATGATATTAAATAAGTTTTAAAACATACTTGTCTTAGTCCATCTGGGCTGCTTTAACAAAATACCATAAACAGGGTAGCTTTTAAACAACAGAAATTTATTTCTCGCAGTTCTGCAGGCCGGAAAGTCCAAGATCACCAGCAGATTTGGGGTCTGGTTAGGGTCCACTTTCTGGTTCATAGTTGGCCCCTTTTTGCTTCCTTACATGGTAGAAGGGCTGAGGGAGCTCTCTAGGTTCTCTTTTATAAGGACACTAATCCCATTCCCATGTAATCACTTCCCAAAAGCCCTACTTTGTATTACTGTCCCATTAGTGATTAGGTTTCAACGTGTGAATTTTGTGCATGCAAACATTCAGACCATGGCAACACTGAAAAACGTCTTTGAATGAATGTGTAAGATTTACTTTTTATATCTTTGACATGTTGCTATTTCTGTAGTTATTTAACTACGTGATTAATAGAGGAATTTGGAGAGAATTTTGCAAATGTGACTTCAAGGGTAGTTTATTTCAAGTAGGTATTTAAGAAACAATTAACCGAATACTTGAGCTACGTGTACCTTTTTCTAGGGAGCTTCAAGTTAAATCAGAAAAATTCATCAGGGAAAAATGAACTGGGTTATCCATGTCTCAAAGGTATGAAGAAATAGAGCAGCCCTCTCCTACCTACCATCTCTGTGTGTGAAGTCAAGGAGATTATTTTACTTATGGTTTAATTTAAAGGGACTTATTTACAAAATATATTTCTATGACAGTTCGGTGTGCTTTATTTTTCTGCAGGACTCAATTACTGGAATTGTCAACTCTGCCGATTTATGTGCACATTTCTCTTCCACTATGAGCAGACCAATCATATTGCACATTTGTCTGGCTTTCTGTGGCCTTCTACTTCTCGACTTTGCCACACAATGTCTGGCCTTTCCCAAAATGGAAAGGAGTGAGATAGCACATGTTCCTGCAGAAAAAGGGCAGTTTGAAAAGATAAACACAGATGACCTAGAAAATAGCTCTATTACCTCAAAGCAGACTCCTCAAATGGTGGTCTCTGAAGATCCACTGATAGTGTCAGCAGGACCAACAGCCATGTCATTAAATAAAGTATTCCTGGTTAACAAAGAAACCCACCCTACAGGAGCTGGACTCCTACAGCCTAATAACCCTGGTGTTTATACTGCTACTGAGCCAGCGGTCCCAGCAGGTGAAGAAGTGTTTGGTTCCAGCCAGCCAGAGAGAATGTCTCCTGAAAGCAGACTTTCCAAGGCCATGTTAACCATTGCTATCACTGCAACTGCTTCTCCGAGTATTGATGAAAAGGAGGAACCCCTTAGGAGTGCCAACATTCAGCCCATTGTAGAAGAGACCACAGAAGCAACACAAGGTTTTCTGAACTATGTGGATAATCAATTGTTTGCAACTGAAAGTCAGGAAGGAGTAAGTTTGGGACATGCATCCTCATCCTATGTGAATACTAAAGAAATGCTAACCACCAATCCAAGGACTGAGGAATCTGACGCAGACACAGACCATAGGACAACTTCTTTTCCTGGTGCTGCGTCCACAGCAGGCGCTGATCCTGAAAGCCTCACACCCGATAGGGAGAGGTCTTTGCAGATGACAGCTGATGATACCCAGGCTACTGCCACCAAGCAATCATTCATGACTTCCGAGCACACGCTTAGTGTTGAGCCAGAAACTGACAGTCTGCTGGGAGCCCCAGAAGTCACAGTGAGTGTCAGCACGGCTGTCCCAGCTGCCTCTGTCTTAAGTGATGAGTGGGATGACACCAAATTAGGCAGTGTAAGCCAGAGAAAGACCCCAAAGCCTGGAGACAGTGCCGAGGCTCAGGTGAGAATGGAAATGTCTCAGACGGCACAAGCAAGCCATGAGGGTGTGGAAGGGGGCCAGCCTTTGACAGAGGCTTCAGAGGTGGCTCTGGGGCTGCCTGAAGGGGAAACACACATGGGGACAGCCCTGCTCGTAGCGCAAGGGGATGAGCAATCACCTGCCTTCACTGATCAAAGTTCCTTTGCCCCCACAAGTCTGATGGAAGATACAAAAGTTTCCGTTGTGAACCTGTTCCAAAGCACAGGAGACTTCACAGAATCCACCAAGGAAAGAGATGCCATGTTTTTCTTAGAGACCACTGTTTCCGTCTCTGAATATGAGTCTGAGGCGTATCAGCTGTTGGGAAATACATTGAAAGGTAAAAGAAAGAAAGAAAAAAAAAGAAAACAAAAACAGGCTTTGTTTAATTTTGAATCTTTTAATTTGGTTTTATGGTTTCTTTTTTAAATGGTAATTTAGAAATAGGTTAACAGTTTAATGAAAGTCAAAAGTATACAAATAAATCATATATTTTATATAAAAATTACACCCAAATATAAACCCTGCATATAGACCAGTGGTCATCAGCTGGGGATGGTTCTGTTTTCCCCCTCCCCCAGGGCACAGGAAGCAACGTTCAGAGACATTTTTAGTTGTTGCAATTAAGAGATGTTACTGGCACTAGTAGGTAAAGGCCAGGGGTGTTGCTAACCATCTTAGAACACATAGGACAGCCCCCCCAAAAAAGAATTATTTGAGCCAATATGTTAATAGCATTGAGAAACTCTGAAATAGATTAATATTTGTCTAATGTTTTATTATGAAAATGTATAAATATACAAAAAATGCGAATGATTAGCTCTATGTTTAAATGGTATAATAAACAATGTTGGATACTTGTATTCACATTGTTATAAAACATACTCACATCCCTTATATTTCTTACAAAAAATCTTTAGGTAAATACTGTATTTATCTCATAATATTAACCGTATGAGTTCTCTGACTTTGCTTTCCCCAAAAGAAAACATCTAGAGATAAGAGGGGAAAGATAAATTATTTGCTGGCTTCGTTCTGCATTTTCAATTTCCCACTTTCTCTTGGTCTTTACACCTGTGAATATTATAAGCTGGCAAGCCTTGTATTTGTTGTTGCTGGAAAATGTTTTTCTTTTATTATGGTCAGATTATTGGTCAGATAACAACAGCAGGAAGGAAACGCTCAATATAACGTGTACATGCTAATTTCAAATTGTTTTAGAATATGTGCAATGTGTTACTTCAGCCAAGTAGCCCAATTAATGAAAAATATTAAACTAGTAATATACTTTATAAAGTGTTATTGAGATTGAATTAAAATGATAAAACATTATTGATTGATGAATGATAAAAGAAAGATTGAATTTTACATGTCTAATTCATTTTTTAAAGACTGAAAGACCTCATGTGCTCTAAGTTTTCATAAAAGCTTCCAGAAAATGTTTTGTAAGTTGGTTTTTACATGGAATTAGCGAGTCCACATGGCCAGGAAGATATTAGACATGACTGAACAAATTTACTTCAGTTCTTTGGAGAGCTTGTATTTCTGGAGCGTTAAATCATATGGCCCCGGATTATTCATTGCGTAATTGAATCCATGATTCTTATGTACAAGACTTGCATGAGCTTCTATTAATACAGCCTAAAAAGTAAAATGGTTTTGGTAATTTTTAAAGTTATTTTGGTTATTGAATATGTTTTTTATTTATAATCACCTCACTAAAGTATAATCTTTTTTATTTTTGAGAAAGAGTCTCACTGTGTTGCCCGGGCTAGAGTGCCGTGGCATCAGCCTAGCTCCCAGCAACCTCACACTCCTGGGCTCAAGCAATCCTCCTGCCTCAGCCTCCCGAGTAGCTGGGGCTACAGGCATGCGCCACCATGCCCGGCTAATTTTTTTCCATATATTTTTAGTTGTCCAATTAATTTGTTTCTAATTTTAGTAGAGACGGGGTCTCGCTCTTGCTCAGGCTGGTTTCGAACTCCTGAGCTCAAACAATCCGCCCGCCTCGGCCTCCCAGAGAGCTAGGATTACAGGCGTGAGCCACTGTGCCCGGCCAATTATTAGGATTTTTTAAATCACAATGTCCTTACCAAAATTTCTCTTCACAAGGAAAAAAAATCCATCCGTGAATTGCCTCTACAATGTAGGTGTAAAGAGAGTAACTTCTAGAGTTTAAAGTGTCAAGACCTAATTCTCAGCTTCATTAGTTTCCACAGCCAAATTATGTACTTCTTAAACCCCATTAGCATCATTAAAATGTAGAATATCTATGTTAGTGTTTGTGAAAATTAAATAATCCACTTCAAGTTCTTTACATAGCACCTGGCACACAGTAAGCACTCAGACATTAGTACCTCTTCTTATCACTGGTTCCACTCCCCTTTAAGTAATATCCTTCTCTTTATGGTGCTACTCTCAATATTGCCAGTGCTTAGGCATTTTTATTTCAGCACTTCATTTGGATGTCCACTTAAGCAAAGCTAAAACACAGTGAACACTTCTTTAAGCCTGTAGCTATGTGGACTTTGATTATATAATTGTTTCTTGACGACTGTAGGGGCCCTCTGATGCTGACAGTAGGCTGTATTTATTTCCTGATGAAACAAAATATGATATTCTTTTAATACACATGCCTTCTGTAACTGCCACTATTTTCCTTTTATTGCTTCTATAAATGGTAGAATCTGACACTAATAATCAAATGACAGGTGACAGTAACATCACCCTCTTACAAATCTAAGGCCAATGCAGAAAATGGCATCATACAAAGAGTACATTAACTAATCTGCTTGCAAAAGTGAATAATCAAGAGATACGACGTAAGGAGATTTCAGCATCAGTTCTTACTCTGCTATTACATTATGTGAAATAAATTAATTCCAAGGGACCATTGTTGCTTCTCTGCTATAAGGAAATGTAATCATTTTATTTAACAACCAGTGCTCAATCTGGGACCAAAATAATGTATTTTCTGGGCATTTCCCAGCCCATTTAAATTTGTTCACTGTATATACTCTGTATCCCATGGATAAAATCCTAAGTATGCTCTAGAACATTTTCATTCACTTATAGAAAAAAGGATCTTCTAGTCATTTTAGTGTCAAAAAAGATTCATTTTAGTAACTAAAATATCCACTTCCTTAATAATAGTAAAAACTCAAACATTTATTTAAAATTACAGCTTCTCTGTCTATCCTGTGACTCAGCAACTCCACTCCTAGGTACGTACCTAAGAAAAATGAGTTCGCATTTTCACCAGGATATATGTATAATACCACAATGTGTATGGAAGCTTTACACAAAGCAGCCCCAAAGAGGATACAATTCAAATGCCAGGCAAGGACAGAATAGATAAATATTCATATTATGGAGTATTCATGCAATAGAATACTAGGCACAAAAAGCAGAATGTAAACTGACCGTACTAACAACTACAAAGCTACTACTGTTACAAAAGCTGGACACAAAAGAGTATATAAGAAAGAGTCCAGTTAAAGGAAGCTATCTTTTAAAAAATATTTTATTAGAAAACTATATATAACACATATATATGAAACATAAAAACTATTAATGAAGTGAAATGTACGTCCAACAGAAAGAGAACATTATCGGCCAGGCGTGGTGGCTCACGCCTGTAATCCTAGCACTCTAGGAGGCTGAGGTGGGAGGATCACTCAAGGTCAGGAGTTCGAGACCAGCCTTAGCAAGAGTGAGACCCCATCTCTACTAAAAATAGAAAGAAATTAGCTGGACAACTAAAAATATATATAGAAAAAATTAGCCGGGCATAGTGGTGCATGCCTGTAGTCCCAGCTACTCAGGAGGCTGAGGCAGGAGGATCACTTGAGCCCAGGAGTTTGAGGTTGCTGTGAGCTAGGCTGACACCATGGCACTCCAGCCCGGGCAACACAGTGAGACTCTGTCTCAAAAAAAAAAAAAAAAAAGAAAGAAAGAAAGAGAACATTACCAATGTCTTTGGGAGCCCATATGTATACTTCCCCCTATTTTTACCCTGCCTTTTCCTAGGAAAACAAACACACACACACAACAAACATCAAAAATTCAGTGATGTCATTCTCTTGCTTTTCTAAGTAACATTTATTGTGTTTATATGTAGTAAGTTGTAGTAAGTCCTTCAAAACATAGTACAAATAGAGAACAGTAAAAAAAATAAATAACCAGATCCCTGTAGTTATCCAAACAGAATACAGCTGTATAAACACTATTCAGGTGGAGAATGAAACATTGTCAGACTTTCATCATTATGCCTTTTCTTTTTCCTATAGTTAACCATTGCCCTGACTCCTAACACTTCACACTGATTTTGCCTGTTATAATGGAAAGGAATAACAGAGTAACAGCAAGCCTGTAACTATTTCTTCTCTACCTGGAATGCCAGGTGGGAGTAAATGACTTCCTTTTAAAAGTGCTAATGACATTGATAATAATTTCTTGTAAACATACTAACCGCTCTCACTGTTTTACCAGAGCATAACTTGTCTGTCTAGGTTGTTTACTCTAAATAAACCTGGAAGGGTAGACTTTAGGAGTGGATGTATAAGGATCTGGGTGGATACAAATCCCTGTGAAATAATTATTTAACTAGTGAATATTGTTTTTTTAAAAAAACAAAAACATTTAACATCTCTGGAAATTAACCTAAGGGCATACAGCAAATGGAAAAAAAAATATTCAATGAACTCTACTAAATCTTGGAAAGAACAGCAAGAATCTGTGCGCTGCTTGAGCTATGATCTGATCTCATGCACCCTCCTCCCAGCTCTGTGTTACAGAATCTCTACTGCAGGAGGTTGTAGCCAAGAAAATAATCATTCCTCTTCCCAGCATCCAAGGTAGGGCTTCAATTTCACTGCAGGAGGACAGGCTGCCTATGTCTCTCATTTGCCGCCTCCTTTACAAGCTCCCTGTGGAAGAAGCTCTATTCCAGGCAAGCACAGTCAAGATGAATGGGGTACATTTCCCTCACTCAGCCCCCACTTGTAGGGCAAGGGCTCTGCCTCAGGAACAAAAGACTGCTAATATTGGACCCTGATAATGTCCCTCCCCTGCCTGGCTTGTTGGGCAGAGGTTGTGTGTTGGGAAAGGCAAGCCAAGACCAAATGCTACCATCTTTCCCCAACAGTGCCAACTCACAGAGCAGAGGTGTCACTGTGGGAGATGTGGGTTTCTATTCCTGCCCTAGTTAAGATGTAGTAGTAATAAGCTTTTGCCTAGGAGAAGCAAGAGGCTGTAGGAACTGGTGTCCCAGCAGGTCTGCCTGAGGGTATTGATTTTATCTGGGACAGAATCTGGAGAGTTCATGCCTAAGGGCTTCAAGGGATATTGGTGGTGAGCTATTAAGAAACGGCTGGTAGCTTCACGGAAGTAGCAGCAACAAGGGAAATAGTATAGCAACCAGAAACTTAACAGAAAGAATCACAGAAAGAGATAGCCAAGAAGGGCCCTTTTGGGATCACACGTATCCCCAGGGGTCCAGAAGGCTGTTTGTATGTACTGGCCTATAGCCACTCAGAAGCTATTAGAGTAGGATGTGGAGGAAGACTTGAAAGCACTCTCAAATCACAAACAAACCCCTCAGCAAAGGGCAGAACATTAATGGCTCAAGGTGCTACATCATAATCTCTGACCAGTCACTGGCTGAATAATAAGCTGGGTGAATCCTGTGAAGCCAGGCTTAAAAATAAAATTATACTCAGTCTGTTTTTTCCAATGCTGAAAGAAAAGATAAAACTTTGAACCTAGAACCATGAAAGCAATCTCCAAGCCACGAACAGATCCAAAGATAAAGGTTGAACGACTTTCTGCTTCGGGGGCTTAAGTATAACCTTCGACCAATAAGTGCCTTATGCTGACCAAGGAAGCCAGGCTAAAAGATAAAAACATGGAGAAAATCTGAGCAAGGATCTCAGAAGCTGCACACCGCAGTGGGAACAGACCTCATAAAATTAGTCCAGTCAAGTCACTAAACAAACAATACTAAGCCCGTTTGAAGATCAGAATCCAGATATGCTACATTATACTATTTAACAACAACAAAAAACACCTGAAATGTGCAAAGAAATAGGAAAAGTGTGACATACATAAGACAAAAGGCAAGCAATAGAGACTACCTTTGAGGGAAACCACTAGCAGAAAAAGACTTTAAAGTAGCTATTATAAATAGGTTCAGAGAATTAAAAAAAAAAACGTTTAGAGAATTAAAGGAATGTGTAACAGTGATTCATAAATAGCAGATAAAAACAAATCTGGACTTAGGGAGAAAATTTAATTATAAACAAAGACTACTGTAATGGGGGGAACACTCTGATCTCAGAAATATGTCTCAAAATCAAACAGAAAATGAGTTTTCTTTTATACAGTAAAGGAGATAGTAAGCAGAGAAAAGCAGAATGTTTGGAAGAGAAAATGGGCATGCAAGGAGACAATGTCAGTGGGGTTTGACGAGAAAATGGTCTTGGCCTTCCGGTGGTCAGCTGATTCATAGGATAAGGTAATAAAGGGATGCATTCATCTTTATTCCATCTTTCTTTATTTTGTGATTGATTAGGCTTGGAGGCAAGCAGAGTTCAGGGGCTATTAGGAAAGACAGAAGTCTGACCAAAGTTTGACCAGGACAAAGCAGAGGGTAAGAAATTGGGAATTGTGAATACTTGGTCAAGAATATTAATAAAGATCCAGAAATTTTTTTTTTAAAAAGAACCAAGCTGAACTTCATGAGGAGATAATATGGCAAAGGAAATGATAAATTCACTAGCAAGGGCTCAAAAGTAGATTTGAGATGATGGAAGAAAGAATCTGCGAACTTGAGGATAAACCAATAGGGATTATGTAAGCTGAAGAATAGAAAGAAAAAAGAATGAAGAAACATGACCAGGGTCTCAGAGAAATGTGGGACATCATCAAGCACACCAACATACACAGACTAGAAGTACTAGAAAAAGAGGCAAAAGAGAACAGGACAGAAAAAATATTCAAAGGAATAATAGCTGAATCTTCCCAGATTTGACGAAAACCATTAACCTATACATATTAAAAGCTCAATGAACTCCAAAAAGAATAAATTCAGGGAGATCCACACCAAGGAATATAATAGTCAAAAAGTTGAAAGCTAGAGGTAAAGAAAAATTGTTGTAAACAGGAAGAGAGAAGTGAATTATCATGTATAAGTGGACATCAATATGTCAACCGCTGACGTTTCATGAGAAGCACTGTAAGAATGCAGTGGAATAACATATTCAAAGAATTGAAAGAAAAAAAAACTGATAAGCAAGATCTTTATATCCAGCAAAGCTATCATTAAAAATAAAGGCAAGATTAAGACATTCCTAAATAAACAAAAACTGAAAAGAATTTGTTGCTGTGAATCCTTCAATAAAAGAAATTCTAAACGAAGTTCTTAAGCATGAAAGAAGGAACACTAGATATCAATTAAAAACCATATGGCAAAAGCAAAGATTTCCAGCAAAAGTAATTTTATACCCAATGATAAAAAAGTATAATTACACATTGATGTACCTTTCTTATCGCAACTCATTTAAAGGACAATTGCAATTGCATTTGGGGGCCTATAGCATAAACAAATGTAATACACTTGACCAAAGAAAAACACAAAGGAGAAAGTTGAGAATGAAGCTATACTGGACTAAGAAGATGAAACCAGGTGGTGACACAAATTCATAGGAAGAAACAACACATAAGAAGTATAATATAAAATAAAATAAACACTATAAACATATTTGCATTTTCCTTTCTACTAGCTTTTTCAATAGACACATAAATATATAAATAATAACTGCAATGTATTATTTGGTGTGTAACATATAGACATAATATATATATAAATAATAACACATAAAGGTGGGTGAGAATGAAGTTATATAGAAGTTTCTATACCTTACAACAATTGATTTATTATAAATGTGAAGTAGATTCTGATAAGTCAAGATTTATACTGTAAGGTCTAGAACAACTTAGAAAATAACCCAAAGATATGATTAAAAAAATCTTTAAAGAAATTTAAATGGTACATTAAAATAATATCTACTTAATACAAATAAAGTAGTAAAGGAAGAACAAAGGAACAAAATAGTCATAAGTCATACAGAAAACAAAAAAACAAAATGGCAGTTATAAATCTAACCATATGTTACTATATGCTATCTAACCATATCAAGATTAATATTAGATGTGAATGAATTAAACAATCCAAACAAAAGGGAAAGATTGTCAAAGTATATAAGAAAACAAGATCTACTATATGCTATCTCAATTTCAAGATGTATTCTATAGCAGTGTGGTATCCATAGTGAGACAGATGTACAGATGAATGAAACAGAGAATCTAAAAATTGCCCCATATACTATGGCCAATTGATTTTTGATAAAGCTACAAAAGTAATTCCATAAAAAAATAATAGTACTTTCAAAAATTGTGCTATAACAATTGGATATCCATAGGACAAAAATTAAACCTCAATCTAAACTTCATACCTCATACAAAATCTACTCAAAAGGTATGACAGAGCTAATCATAAAAGAAAAACTATAAGAAAGACTTTTAGAAAAGAAATAGGATAAAAATATTCAGGACACTGGGCTAGGGAAAGCATAATTATTAATAGATTTGACACCAAATATATAATCTATACAAAGGAAAATGTGATATGTTAGACTTTGTAAAAATTAAAAGCTTTTATTATGCTAACAGTTTTATCTTCTGTTAAACAACTGGATAGAAAAACTACAAATTGGGAGAAAATATTTATAAGTCATATACCTAACAAAAGACAAATATCTATAACATAAGGAATGTTCATAACACACATTTTAAAGGATACAAAACTTGAGGGGTGAAGCCAAGATGGTGGACAAGAAAAGCCGCCAGTCAGTGTCTCTGCAAAAAAGACAAATTTTAGAAGAAAAATAAAAAAATAAACTAGCAGAGAAACATAGATCGGATGAGGGTCGGAAGGAAGGGTGCCTCAAACTACAGGAGATTCCATGGGAAGACAGTGCGGAGGAGAACTGGAAGGAGAAAGGTCCCAGAGAGGCTTGGAGACCAGCAACAAGGGTAGGTGGAGCAGATAACTTTCCCCTCCCTTGCATCTCGGACTGCCGGTGGGTTCCTCAGCGGTTGGAGAGACTTGCCGACACCAGCCCAGAGACGGCTGCCGCCAGTGAGCAATAGCCTCTTGCGGCCACAGGACCCGGCTCCCAGCTCCCTCGGGGCACCTCCCCGGGTGCAGACCTGGGCCCATTGGCAGATGTCATATTGCTCCATTCCCCTTCCCTACCCGTGGGTGCCCAGAGAAGCAATTTAGCCAACACACGGAGGCATCTCCAAGGAACGGGACCTTTCCTTTTGGGGCCAGACAGCAGACTGAGGGGTACTCAGACTGCGAGTTCCCTACCCGCCAGTCCTCCCAGGTACTGCTTGCCTGGGGACTCCAGGAGAGCGGGGCAAATGCCGAGGTGGAGTGAAATCGATCCAGCTTGGACACCCTGTAGGTGATTCAAGACCAGCACCCCCATCCCTCGTAGAGTCAGGGATTGATCTCTAGGGCCCAGGGGACAGGCCTGCAGACCAGACCCCATACACCCAGGTCACGATCACACTGTCCCCAGACACAGAAGGGAGATCTCTGAAAGAGCCTACTGAGAAGTGTGTGCCTTCAGGGGCAGATCAGAGTGCCTGAGTGGCAACCCTCCTCCCAAAAGAGGGCTGTGCACCCAGCTCAGGCTGCGATCCTGAGTAGGGAACCTCCCGGCCCAGGTCACAGACAGGGGAGATCCATCGGCCTCAGGTCCTGCTTGCTGGCAGAGGCCTGGGAGAGGCAATGGAGATGGGGAGGGTGGAGAGGAGCGAAACCTGCTCCAGAGTGTGGGTCTCAGACAGCCCCACCCCCCACACGCAGACTTTCAGCTGAGTGGAGCCATTTCAGCCCCTCATGGAAGCTTTGCATAGGAGCAAAGAACGGACCTTTGACCCCTCCTAAGAGCAGTTGTGGAGCCTGAGGGCAGCCTTACCCCACCCAGCCCCACCCAGACACACACCCCGTCCTGCCCACACAGAGGGGAAGAAAAAGGACACACCAGGAAGTCCCAGGGCCCCACCTACCACCCAAGGCACAAGAGGGCCTCTCTAGAGGAACAAGAGCTGTCTACAGGACCCAAAAACAGCACTGTAGCTCGCTCCTCCCTTCAAGTGCCACCTACTGACAGGGAGGTCATCCTACACACCCTTTTACTGCATCTACTGATTCATCATAAAGAGTGTGGTTAAATCTCACCCACAAATGCCACCTACTGGCTCAGAGACTAAACAGGGCATGTCATTATCCAAACGAAAATCTAAAGGCAAGAAGAAACAAATGATCCAAATGGGAAGGAACCAGAGAAAGAACTCTGGAAGTATGAAGACTCAAACGCAAAGCACACCCCCAAAGTGGAAAAACAGCTCCCCAGCAATGGACACTAACCAAACTCAGAACACTAAAATGACAGAAGAATAATTTCAAACGTGGATTGTATGAAAACTGAATGATATGCAAGAAAAAATGAATAACCAACACAAAGAAACACATAAAAACAATCCAGGACTTGGAAGAAAAATTAACTAAAGAAATTGAAATATTAAAGAAAAATCAAACTGATCTCTTGGAAATGAAGGACTTATTCAGGGAACTACAAAACACAGTGGAAAGCCTCAAGAACGGGGTAGATCAAACAGAAGAAAGAATCTCAGAGATTGAAGACAACTCCTTCCAATTAAATAAGTCAGTCACAGAGATGGAGTAGAAAATTAAGAGAAAAGAAATAAGCCTACAAGAAATGTGGGACTATGTGAAAAAACTGAACCTGACGGTAATAGGGGTTCCAGAAGGTAAAGAAGACAACAATCAACAGCTGGATAAGCTATTTGAAAAATTAATAGAGGAGAATTTCCCAGGCCTTGCTAAAAATCTAGATATACAGGTACAACAAGTTCAACGGATCCCAGGGAGATTGAATGCAAACAGGGAGACACCACGTCATGCAGTCATCAGATTGACCAAAATGTCCACAAAAGAGGCCCTTCTAAGAGCTGCAAAAGGTGAAAGAAACAAGTAACATACAAAGGAAACACCATCAGAATAACTCCAGATATCTCAACTGAAACCCTACAAGCAAGAAGAGACTAGAGCCCCATTCTCACTCTTGTGAAACAGAATAAAGCCCAGCCTAGAATCTTGTACCCTGCAAAACTAAGTTTCATATATGTAGGAGAAATAAAGACATTCTCAGATAATCAAAGACTGAGGGAATTCACCAAGACAAGACCAGCTCTCCAAGAAGTACTCAAAACAGAATTACACAAGCATCAGCACAATAAACACTCTGGAATGTAAAACCACTCAAAAGTTAAAGATAAAAGGCTAGATTCCGCAATGGCTCAAGACAGAAAACAACGCAACAAAATGCAACCCAACAGAATGAACAGTAATTCACCCCACTTATCAGTTCTCTCAATAAATGTGAATGGCTTGAACTCCCCTCTCAAGAGACATAGGCTGGCCAAATGGATAAAAAAAAAAACAAACCACGCATCTGCCGTCTCCAGGAAAAGCATCTAACCTGCAAGGATACATTTAGACTCAAGGTAATGGGGTGGAAATCAATATTTCAAGCAAATGGAAGCCAAAAGAAGGCTGGTGTGGCAGTTTTGATCTCAGATAGCTTAGTTTTTAAATCAACGAAAGTAATGAAAGACAAAGAGGGTCACTATATAATGGTGAAGGGTATAGTTCAACAAGAAGACATAACAATTCTGAATATGTATGCACCCAACTTAGGTGCACTCAGATTCATAAAGCAAACTCTACTTGATCTAAACAAATTGATAGACAGAAACACCATAATAGTCAGAGATTTCAACACCCCATTGACAGCACAGAAGAGATTCTCCAAACAGAAAATTAAAAAGAAATAATGGACTTAAACAGAACTCTAGAACAAATGGGCCTGACTGACATTTACAGGACGTTCTACCCAAAAACCACTGAATATGCGTTCTTCTCATCAGCTCATGGGACATTCTCTAAGATTGACCATATTCTAGGACACAAAGCATGTCTCAAATAATTTTAAAAAATAGAAATCATACCATGCATCTTCTCAGATCACAGTGCAATAAAAATAGAAATCAACCTCAACAGAAACTCTCATTTCTACACAAAGTCACGGAAATTAAACAACCTTCTGCTGAACGATTACTTCATAAACGAGGAAGTCAAGATGGAAATAAAAAGATTCTTTGAACTAAATGACAAAGGTGGCACAAGTTATCAAAATCTGTGGGACACAGCCAAAGCAGTCCTGAGAGGAAAGTTTATTTCCATAAATGCCTATATCCAAAAGTCGAAAAGATCACAAATAGACAACCTAATGAATCGACTCAAAGAACTGGAAAAAGAAGAACAGACCGACCCAAAACCCAGCAGACGAAGGGAAATTAATAAGATGAAATCAGAACTAAATGAAATTAACAACAGGGAAACTATTTGGAAGATTAATAAAACAAAAAGTTGCTTCTTTGAAAAAATAAACAAAATTGACACGCCTTTGGCTAAACTAACGAAAAACAGAAAAGAAAAATTCCTGATAAGCTCCATCAGGAACAAAAAAGGAGAAGTTACAACTGATGCCATGGAGATTCAAGGTATAATTTATGAATATTACGAAAACCTTTATGCACACAAACTGGAAAATGTGGAGGAAATGGACAAATTTTTAGAAACACACAGCCTCCCTAGGCTCAACCAGGAAGAAATAGAATTCCTCAACAGACCAATATCAAAGACTGAAATCGAAACAGCAATAAAAAACATTTCAAAAATGAAAAGTCCGGGACCACACGGTTTCACACCCGAATTTTACCACACCTACCACGAAGAACTGGTGCCTATCCTGCAGAAATTATTCCACAGCATTTAGAAGGATGGATTCCTCCCCAACACATTTTATGAAGCAAACATAACCCTGATACCAAAATCAGAAAGGATGCAACAAAAAAGGAAAACTACAGACCAAAATTCCTTATGAATATAGATGAAAAAATTCTCAACAAAATTCTAGCTAACCGAATCCAGGTGCTTCTTAAGAAAACAATCCATCATGACCAAGTGGGCTTCATCCCAGAGATGCAGGGATGGTTCAACATATGCAAATCCATAAACATAATTCACCACATAAACAGAAGCAAAAACAAAAACCGTTTGATTCTCTCAATAGACACAGAAAAAGCATTTGACAAAAGTAAACACCCTTTTATGATAAGAACGCTTAACAAAATAGGCATAGATGGGGCTTACCTAAAAATGATACAAGCCATTTATGAAAAACCCACAGCCAACATCATACTGAATGGGGAAAAATAGAAAGCATTCCCACTTAGAACTGGAACCAGACAAGGTTGCCCACTATCTCCACTTCTATTCAACATAGTGCTGGAAGTCCTGGCCACAGCAATCAGGCAAGTGAGTGGGATTAAAGGCATTACGAATGGGAACAGAAGAGATCAAACCCTCATTATTTGTTGATGACATGATATTATATCTAGAAAATCCCATGGATTCAACCAAGAGGCTCCTGGAATTGATAAATGAATTCAGTAAAGTCTCAGAATATAAAATCAATACACACAAATCAGAGGCTTTCATATACTCCAATAGCAGTCATATCGAGAACCAAATCAAACACTGGATTCCCTTCACAATAGCAAAAAAGAAAATAAAGTATCTAGGAATATATTTAACTAAGGAGGTAAAAGACCTCTACAGGGAGAACTATGAAACATTGAAGAAGGAAACAGCAGAGGACGTAAACAGGTGGAAAACCATACCATGCTCGTGGGTCGGCAGAATCAACATTGTTAAAATGTCTATACTACCCAAAGTGATCTACAGATTCAATGCAATCTCTATTAAAATGCCAACATCATCCTTCACAGATGTAGAAAAATTAATTTTACGCTTCATATAGAACCAGAGAAGACCCTGCATAGCAAAAACCATTCTAGGCAATAAAAACAAAATGGGAGGTATCAACTTACCAGACTTCAAACTTTATTATAAGGCTGTAGTAATCAAAACAGCTTGGTACTGGCAGAAAAATAGAGCCATTAACCAGTGGAACAGAACCGAGAACCCAGATATAAAACCATCCTCCTATAACCATCTAAACTTTGACAAAGCAGACAAAAACATACACTGGGGAAAAGAATGCTTATTCAATAAATGGTGCTGGGAAAATTGGATAGCCACATGTAGAAGACTGAATCAGGATCCACACCTTTCACCTCTCACAAAAATCAACTCACACTGGGTAACAGATTTAAACCTAAGGAGTGAAACTATTAGAATTCTAGAGGAAGATGTTGGAAATACTATTCTAGACATTGGCCTAGGCAA
>CAUYSK010018074.1:0-85806 GCA_963575035.1 Avahi laniger
ATAGTGTCTTTCTAACTGGTTCTCCCTACAAATGCTTGTTGGGTTTTATTTTGTGTTTTTAATTGGACATTCCACTGTTGGACTACTTTTTCTTCTTATTCAACCCAGACTCCTACCTCAGCCTCTACTGTTCATGAAGTCTCCCTCTCCCAGGTCCTTTGGGTTATAATAATCAGGGAAGTTACTTTCTCTTCCAGGCATTTTAAATGAGACTCACTCCTCTGAGTCCATTTTTAGAAAAGTAGGCCAAAGTCATAAAGAACAGGCTTCCTGAGTGGTGACTTTCTGGTTCATCATTAATCACTTCCTTGTGAACAATTGGGAAAATGAATTTCGTGTGACTGCAGGCAGGTATCAAGCACAATCCTTTGTTGAGTCCTGTGAGAATATAAGTAATTCTATGGAATGGGAAAAAAAATGAGTTTTCCATTTTTCTAACCTGAGATTTCCTTTTTTTTCATTTTAAAATCTCAATAGCTTCCAATTTTTTCTTTCAATCAATCATGGGAAATGATCCTGAGTTTATTTGTATAGTTAGTCGAGTAAGAGTGCTCCAGTGAGAATGGGACATCAGGAGGTGTCCCCAGTCTGATGGGGCAGGGGGGTGTCCCCAGTCTGATGGGGCAGAGGGGCACGCCATAGTCTTTTCCCAGAAATAAATCCTGCCCTATGAGTTAGATTTATTAAATCGGCAGTCTATGGCACAGGGGAAGGCAATGAGCCATGTGGACTCTTTAGTCTTAAATTGCTTTTACTTACTTGTGACCCAGCTCCACATGATAAATTTATTATGGCTCCAGGCCACAATAAAGAGATATTCATACTACGAAAGAAAAGTCTTTAGAGGGTAGCCCCAAACTTGACATGTAATTATTATTGCAAGATGTTTGAAAGCTCTGGCAGAGATTTTGACTTGTAATCAGCCTAGAATCATTTCTTGGCAGACTGGGCAGTTGTCCTACATCTTTAGGAATAATGAACTCGGAAACAAGATGGACACTGCTCTTGCTTTGCCACTTGGGATTTTAATCGCAGCCAAGATGGACATGCTGAGGTTCAGCTTCTACAGGGCAGCAGAGCTATTAGCTGATGGGAATCAACAGCCTAACCTTGCACACTGCCTTCAGAAACCGGCCCTCCTACTGAACCACCAGCAGGAACAATCCCCAAAGCTGCCAGCGCAGCTGCTGAGCACAGGGGCCTGAGGTGGTTCTCACTGTGGAGAGACTCGGTTCATGACGTAGCCTTTCCTGCCCCACATGTGCACACAGACAACAGCATTTCCCAGTCCTGTAAGAACATGCATGGAGCTGCTGAGTGCAAGGAGGGGGCACCATAGACAAAGTATGCCTATTTCATTGTACTTGAGAAGCCATTCCAAGAAGAAATTCTTAAATATGACATAGGCAAAACCCTAAAAATAAGGGAAAAAAAAGAAGCTATGCCAATTATGTTTTCAACTTCTAATTTGAAAGTACTGCCTTACTTTCCAGCGGTGCCCAGCTTCGAGCATTCATTCATTCATTTATTCACTCCACATGAACCAGAGCCCATGCCAGGCATTGGAGATGGCATGGTGAGCAAAGCGGAAGGCACTCGCAGGCCGAACTGGTGGGTGGAAATAGCCGCATTATTAATTCTGCTTATTCTTTAGGATTTCTTTAGAGATAACATCACTGCAGGTGCTGCAGTTTTCTGGAAGTAACTGGTTAACTGAATGAAGAAATATTGTTACTCTAGAGACTCAAGTTCAGTGGAGACACACCTTGAACAAGTGGCATGCCAGCAACTTGCCTAAGAGTTGGGGAGAGGAAAGGTGCTTGACTGAAGGAAACTGCTTTTCGGGGAGAGTCTTGATAGAGGTCTCTGCAAGGACAAGGCCCAGTGTTGATGCCTGAGGGGGCCCCTCTGGCCAACTTTCGTTTCTGCAGGAAAACGCTGAGGGAACTCACTGCAGTCCTCTGTGGCTGGTGGATGGATAACAAGGCAGAAAGGAAGTTGGCCAGACTGTGGATGGTCTTCAAACCCAACAACAAGGTCACTGCCAGGTCTCAGACCTTCTCTTTCTGTTTAACTGGTTGCAAAGACTATTCACGTCAGTGGAACAGGGGAGAGGAGAAGGGTGACCATTTGCTGTGTGTAACAGAGATGTAGATGGCTACGTTGGATGAGGGGCCCTCAGTGAGCAAGAGAGAAGGAAGTGTACGTGCTCGCGATTGTAATTTAGTGTCTTAAGATTGGTATTTCACTAATTAGTTTGCCAGGTGAAAGTGATTTAACATGTTAGATCTATAAGAAGAGACACCCAGAAATGTGGTAAGGTCAAGAGAAACTACAGGAAATGAGACTCTTGTGACACGCCCTCCCCACGATGCCACGCTGTGTTTTCCCAAAGTCCTCCCCCAAACACACTGTGAGAGACAAAACTCCAGTCAACAATTTCAGCTCAAGTGAGAACGAGAGGTTGGGAAAATATATACAATAATATGGTTCCCTCGGTTGTGTTCTTTGGTTAAAATATTGACTTAAACGTCAACAGGCCCCACTGTTTGTTTTAGTGTGGTTGAGAAAGATGAAAAATCATAGCCAATTCCTTTTACAAAGGCTTTCTGGAAGGTTACTGAAGGTTTCTGGGCGGTGGGGGTGGTGAAGGGAGCTTGGAAGGGAGTGTGGGGCAGGGTGAGTGAAGGAGCTGTGTGAGCTCTCGCCTCTCCGAGGAGTTAGCTGTTCCTTCCCCACCTCCCTCACCTGCAGGGCCCTCTAGGAACTGTGTGACCCTTCCCTCCCTTCTCTCACAGACGATGGTATTGGCACCTTCCACAAGATGAGCTTTCCATTGTGTGGTTTGTAGGTTTCACAGGTGGTTCTGAGATGTGAAATGCTCTCAACCTTATTTCTTGATCATTTCACCAAAATAGTTTTCTCAGGCGAGATTCCTATCTCATAAGTGGCGACCTCCTTGGGCTTGTATCTCAGGGTTCACACCTTGACAGAGTCCCCCCAAAACCTCACCATGGTCCCTGCTTTGACCACACTCCCCCAGCAGGTGCACTTACTCCGTCACCACCCCTGCCCCAGCTCCCAGAGCAGCGGTCACCAAAGACTCAGCAGTGGAGGCTTTCAGCCCGGGGCCTCCCGGAGTCTGGGGGCAGCTTTGGCAGAGCTCTGAGCATCTCTACTTGGAAAATCCTTGGCTTCTCCTTCTCAGCTGTATGGGAATAGACACTTAGGCTGAGAAAATTCATTCAGATTTTTTCTGCCCTCCGGTTACTTTTCTCCCCATGGTCTGAGTGTGTAGGGTGAATAGAAGCCACAGAGAGCCACAGGCAGCCCCTGGGGAGCGAGTCGGGTGCAGCAGCTGCGAGCATCTGTCCCAGGAGCCAGAGTGCTCTCCGGTTCAGACGCCACGCCAGCTGCATTCGCATCACCCCGACGCCGGTGAAACGGGGACTGACCGTAAGGCAGGACGTCCTTTCCCCTCCACACCCAGGAGCGTGCGTTTGGTCCCTGCTGCCTGCAAAGGGAGGTCAGGACTGAGGGACTAGACCCTTTCAAAGTTTAAAAACCTTGGGATGATTTAGTCTAGTGGTTTTCAAATGTCCTTTAGCTGTGAAGCCCTCTGCTCAGGGGAGACCCTCATGGGAGCACCTCATTGCAAACAGAGAAAGGCAGACGCGTCTGGCTGAAGCAGGGATGGGAATGCCCCGGACCCTGTTCGCTAAGACTCGAACTCAGACCCTCCAGAGAGACACGGTCCATTATGGTAACCACTCTTGTTTTAAATTGTATTTAACTTTAATTAATTGAAATGTAAATAGCCCTATGTGGGATAAAAAATTTCCCAGTCCCACTAGTCACATTTCAGGGGCCCAGTAGCCGTAAGTGACGAATGGCTATGTAGCAGACGGTGTGGATGTTGAACATTTCCGTCATTGCAGAAGCTCTGTTGAACGAAAGTTCTCTTGGACGGCCCTGCTCTAGACTCTAGAAGATCTCTGAGAAGACTCTGGATCTGGGACTCTGGGAAACACAGCTAGAAAACCTCTGGTCCCATCTAACACCTGAGCAAGAAGAGAAGTCCACAGAGGCAGAGTTTTCCAGCCACGTGTCAGGTTACTGAAGAACTAACTAGAGCTCCCCCTCAGCTCTCCTGTGCACCCTGCTCCACTTCTGCCAGATCCCAACCCTTGGTCCACCGCCTTCGGTTGCCTCCCCAGGGAATCCACACTCACTAAGCCTTTTGCCGACATCTCTACTGCTTAGAGAGAGGGAACCCAGGTCTCAGGCATCTCTGAGGTTTGAAAAGGGACATTAAATTTTACGCATGTGCAATCAGCTTCAGACACTTAAATAGAGACATTTAAACTCACACAAGGCCCAAGCAGATGTAGAGGGAAATACTGTCAATTAGCGAGTGGCTAATTAATCTTTCTTTGCCACGCATACATTCTGGCAGGATCTAGAAAGTGCTGTTTTGCTCAGAGCCGCAGGAGTCCTTGCTGTGGAAACAGTGCATGATTATAATGTTGATTTCTTGACTTTGTGCAGAAGCTGGCAGAGGAGGGCAGATCCTGCCAGCAGTCACCCCGCAGTTAGAGAGGAAAGGAATGAGAAAATAGAAAAAGACTTTAATTAGTGAAACAGGGCACTCTAGATTCTCTGCTTTCCATAGCAAAAGCGCATTTTATCCTCATAGCGTCTTCCAATTCAAGCATTTCGAAGTGTTTTCCTAATCACATCTTGTTATTTCTCTATCTATACGTTGTCATGTTTTGTCTTGTTTAGTTTGAGATACACAAAGGTCCAGATTAGTGAGGGGACTGTTACAGATGGGGCTATTCTCCAGGACATGGTACCTGGTTGTACTTTGTCCAGGGGCTCAGAACCTGCCCCAGCTCTACTACATGTCTGATAACTTCTTCCTTCCTGTCCAAATCACCTGTGGTTTCCTCTGAAATAAGTCAATTTTCTGGAAAATTCTTCAAAAAAACGCCAAGTCAGAAATAGTATCTTGGTGTATCCATTCAGCCAGTAGTTTCAGTAGCTGCCCAGCCAGCCAAAAATTAGGGAATGTGAACTGAGAGTCAGGCACAGTGCTAGGCACAAGGGCAGTTATATAAATAAAGAAAACATTATCTAATAATGGAAACAGACTCCTGAACTCACAGCTGCAAATGGCACACTAAGTATTTGTGATGGAAGCATTTGCAAAGAGTGATGTTAGAAGGCTTTCGCTCCCCATTGAAATTGTTCTCTCTAATGTCATGCTGCTCAATCTCTGTGTGTGTCATTTCCTTGTCTAGATAATTTTCATTCATTCATCAAAGTTTAATTGAGGTCACTGTTATCTGTGAAGCGTCTCTGACTGTACCACCTGCCCTATTGATAGGTAAAGTTGGTGCATTATCCTCATTGTTCTTAGGCCAACTCATAAATTTCTCTATTCAATACATCGCATTGTTTTGTAATTGTTTCTTTCTGTCGCCCCTTTAGAATATGAATTTAACCTCCCTGAGACCCAGTTTCTTTATATATAAAATGGAACAATGAGCGGAGAGTACACGAGTTCAAATGGTAACTAATATTACTATTATGAATAAATGAATGGATGGGTGGACGAGATGGACAACCAGGTCATGAAAAACGAAGAGAAATTTGCCAGAAAGTGAGGACAATTTTAGTAATGTCCTCCTGGAAATTTGCAACAAATCTAAAACTGAGAACTGGTTTGTTGAAAGTTCATCATTCATATCACTAGGGCATCATTTTATTTTATTCATTCATTCATTCATTCACTCAGTAAGTACTCGCTGTAAACATCCACGTGGGATGCCTTTGGAATTTTGGCAAAGGAAGGACACAGAGCTCTTTCTGAAAGGGTTTAAAGTCAAAGACACATGAAATACTTCTAACCCTCCCGACATGTGATCAGTAAAAGCAGAAACGAAGGCTAGATATAAAGGACATATATAATGAATGCAGTAGGCATTCAGAGAGTGTAGATTTTGTTCTGGTTTTGACTGAGAAAAGTTGCACAAAACAGGTGAGGCTTGAATGGGCCATGAGAAATAGGTAGTATTTGGAGAGGGTGGTGGTGAAGAGTTTTCCATCAGAGATGGACGAGGAGGAAAAGAACAGAGAGAACATGGCCAAGGTGGACTCAGGAGACAGCAAGTAACCAGCTACCTAGAGAAAAAGACTTGCGCTGAGGTTTGCAAGAGGCAAGATTCGTCCATTCATTCATTCTACAAACATTTACTGAATTTCTAGTATGTGTCAGGCACTGTTCTAGGAAGGGAAGTAGTAAGTAATGCACAAGATGGAGTCCTGACTGCTCAGAGCTTACATTCTAGGGTGCAAGACAATAAAAACAAAACAATGAATAATATAAGGAAGTGACAAATGCCACGAAGAAAAATAAAGCAGGGAAAAGGGAAAGAGAGTGATAAGTAATAAAAATTGCTAGTTTACATATCAAGGCCAAGGAAGTCTTTTCCGACAATGTGTTGTTGAAGCAGAGACGGGTGAAGTGATGGAAAGGGCCGTGCAAATATCTGGAGAAAGCCGTTTTGTGTAGCGGAACGTCAAGCGCGGGGGTTCTAGAGAAGCTCAAGCTTACTGAGTTGCAGGAAAACAGGGAGGCCAGACAGGCACGCTGGGCTGCGGGGTGAGCCATAGAAGACGGTATCAGAGAGGTGAGCCGGGGCCAGCTCAAACAGAAAAGCCGCACATGGGCTTTGGATTTCATTCCAAGTGTGCCTGTAAGCCGTAAGGGCTTGGGGATTGAATGACATAATTATGCTTTACAAGGATCCCTTTGGCTGCTGCTTGAAGTACTGATAGTGAGGGATCTGTGGGATTAAGTCTACACAGGGGTGATCATTTTTTTTTTTTTTTTTTTGAAGCAGAGTCTCACTCTTTTGCCCAGGCTAGAGTGAGTGCCGTGGCGTCAGCCTACCTCACAGCAACCTCAAACTCCTGGGCTCAAGCGATCCTCCTGCCTCAGCCTCCCGAGTAGCTGGGACTACAGGCATGAGCCACCATGCCCGGCTAGTTTTTTTTCTATATATTTTTAGTTGTTCAATTAATTTCTTTCTAATTTTAGTAGACACGGGGTCTCGCTCTTGCTCAGGCTGGTTTTGAACTCCTGAGCTCAAACAATCCGCCCGCCTTGGCCTCCCAGAGTGCTAGGATTACAGGCGTGAGCCACCGCGCCCAGCCAGGGGTGATCATTATTAAGCAATGATGGTGATGATGAGGATGATGATGATGAAAACAGTACTGATAACTATTTTAAGTGCTTCACTAAAACAAAGAATAGAGGTTTTTCTTACATGAAGGAGCGAGGAATTATTGTTCCCAAATATTTGCACACACCTCCTCATTGTAAGAGGAATGTACTTCGCAGTTGGCTGACATCCAGGGTGGGCCATGTGACGTGCTCTGCCAGGAGTAACATAAAAGCAGAAATGCTGTCTACTATGTCCTGGCAGAGGCTCTAAGGACTAATACATGTTTTTTCTATCGCTCTTCTCCCCATCACCACCAAGAGTCTCATTCCCAAATAAGGGCTGCTTCTTCAACCTTAATTCCCAAATGAAGAAGCATGCGGAGCAGAGATGGAACAGAGCAGAAGTGGCTCACAGCTGACATACAGCGAAAGCAAAATATAAACCTTTGCTGCAATAAGCCGCCGTGATTTGGATGTTGTTTGCGATCACAGGATAACTTTGTGATAATTGCTATCATAAAAAAGGGTAGCTACCAAATAATTTGCAGCACACACCATACTTAATAATGAAAAATTAACCTTATTCCCTTCAAAATAAAAAACAAGACCATGATGACTTTGAATCAACGTCGTGCAGTAACACAAGAAAAAATAAAATGTTGGAATTATAAAAGCTAAGTTTTTGTTATTTGCAGATAATGAAATTGTCTATATAGAAACTCGCCGAAAACATAGACACAATTTTTCAAAACAGAGCCCTTAAAATGCCAACAAAATTATAATGCATCTAGGAAGAAATCTAACAAAATTTGTACAAGACTTCTTCGAAAAGAATTATAAACATTATTAAAATACATTAAAGAAGATCTAAATAAATGTATATATATATGTATTGTCTTATATATGTAGTATTTGTGATAGAAAGACTCAGCACATTACAAATCATGTTGTTGCAGGACATGGTGGCACGCACCTGTAGTCCCAGCCTCCTGCTCCAGGACTGTAGTCTCAGCCATTCAGGAGGCTGAGGAGAGACAATCTCTTGAGCCCAGGAGTTTCAGGCCAGCTTGGGCAAAATAGTAAGATCCCATCTCTAAAAAAAAAAAATTAAGTTGTTTCTACCCAAATTGGTCTACAGGTTAAATGCTCTTTCACATTGAATCCAGAGTCTTTTGTGAAACTTGATAAGAAGATTCTAAAATTTATATGGAAAAGCAAAGGACAAGAATAGCTGAAACAGTCTCACAGAAGATGAACAAGATGAGGGGAGCCCTTTGCCAGGTATCATTTCCCTATATTTATAATAAATCTTTGATTAATTAAGAGCATAATATTGCACAGGAATATGACAGAGACAAGTGGATCAGCACAGAGCCAGGCCCATACATAGCAGGAAATCTAGTATATGACTGAAATGTCACTTCAGATCAGTGAGGAAAGAATGGGTTGTTTGATAAATGATGTTCTGTGATCATTTGTTTGTTGTAAGAATAACAACCAAAAAAAAGCACACACCAAAATAAATTAAAGCGAGAAAAGACCTAAGTAAGGAAACCATAAGCTTAAGACTTTTGGGAGAAAATATAGAATAATATATCCATGATCTTGGAGTAGGAAAAAATGATTAAAACAAGATCCAAAACACACAAACCATAAATGAAAAGATTAGTGAGTTTGACTTAGTTAAAATTAATAGCATCTGTTAACCAAAAGGCCCCTAAATGTAAAGATAAGCAAAAAAGAAAAAGCCTCCCTTCCCCAAAGGGTGATGATAAAACATGTGAATAAACAGAAGTCTATCCAAAAATGCTGAACCTCTTTAATAATGAGGACATTGCAAGTTAAAACCACAGTGAGTTAAAATTTTATACTAAAGTGTTGATAAGGATGGGATCGATAGGAAATATACTATGTGTATGTATGTATTATGTAACTTTCTACAACTACTTTAAATAACAATTTGGTCTTAGTGAAGTAAAAGTATGCATATCCTATGACCAGGAATTTATAATGTACACATACCCACACACTTATGTGCATGCCCTTGAAGCTAGTCCTGAGAATTGCACCAACGGAATAACATTTTTCAGTATAAGAAAGAGAATTGAATCGTAAGAAAATCATGGCCACCCCTGGGATGTGGGGAAGTGAAGGGGTGTGATTGTGAGTGTGCACACCTGGGCTGTCAACGGTATCGATAATGTTCTATTAATACTTGGTAAGCTGGGTGGTAGGTACACAGGTGTTTATTTTTTTCTTGAATCTTTTCTAGCCATTACATATTATTTCCTATGTGTGAATGAAGCATATATGGTAAAAAAAAATTATATACACATAAAATCACACTTGTATATGAAGTAGAGGAAGCAGAGACAGTGAGTATATACAACCACTTCAAGAGATTTTACTGTAAAAAGGAGTAGAGGATTCGGATGGTAGCTAGACAGTCATGTGCTTCTGTGCTTTCCTCCTAATACTAAAAAATAACAACACCAAAACAAAACAATATAAATGAGTAATAATGAAAAAATGAACCTAAATCCTAAAAGACTGCAAGGTAAACCACTAAAATAACATGATGAATAATCTCATCTCCAAACCTAGACAAAAACATGAAAGTTTTTTCTTTTCCTTTATGTTTTTTGTTTTATGATCTCAGAGTGGGTAAAGACTATCCAGTATAACTTAAAACCCGGCACCCATTAAAAATGATTGATAAATTCAACTACATAAAAATTTAAAAATAAAATATATTAATGTATATAAAATTAAAAGTTCTGCATAGAAAAAGATCCCACAAGGTAAAAAAAATGAACAAAATGGAAACAAAATATTTGCAACTCGTCACTCTAGGGACTAATTTCCTTAAAACATAAAGAACTTCTGCAAGCAACAGAAAAAAGAATAATTCTGTACAAAAATGGCCATAGTGTCCTGACAATTCACAGGGGAAAAAAAAATCTATCTATGGCTCTAAACATTTGTGAAGGCATTCAACTTAATTTATAATAAGATCCTTTTTAACCCATTAGATTGGCAAATATTTAAAAAAGTTGGTATCACACTCTCTTGCGAAAGCACTTTCATACCTTACTAATGGGGAAATGAAGGGACACAATCGTTTTCAAAAATAATTTGTCAATGTCTTTCAAAATTTCATGTGCAGATACCATTGATCCTATAGGAACTTCTCTTATATGTCTGAAATTATATATACATATACAAGGACATTAATTACAGCAGTTTATAATGCCAAAAAGTTGGAAATACCCCAAATATCCTAAAACAAGAGAAAAGACATATCTTGTTCTTTGGAAGTGGAATGGAATAGAATGGAATATTTTGCAACCATTAAAATATTGAGGTAGGTGTGTCTGTGCTAATAAATGATCACCAAGATATATTGCTAGATGAAAAAAGCAAAAGCATTGTTTGCAAAGTTCTTTTTGCAAAAGAAAAGAATAAGACTAGTATGCTATCATATTTGTTAGAGAGTAAAGAGTGAGGAGAGAGAGACAGAGAAAGCATATACATGTGCTATGATATGAATGTTCGTGTCTTTCCAAATTCAAGCTGAAAATCTCCAATGCAACAGTATTAAGAGGAGAAGCCTTCAGGAGGTGGTTAGGAGGTGATTTATAAGGATTAGTGTCCTTACGAAGGTGCTTGAGGGAGAGAGTTCGCCCCTTATTGCTCTTTCACCAGGTGAGGATGCAGCAAGAAGGCACCATCTTGAAAGCAGAGAGCAAGTCTTTACCAGACACCAAAGCAGTTAGCACCTTGATGTTGGACTTGCCAGCCTCTGGAATTGTGAGAAATAAATTTCTGCTGTTTATAAGTTACCTAGTCCAAAGCATTTTGTTACAACATCTGGAACAAAGACAGAATACATCCTCTGGAATACAGAGTATGTAACAGTGGCTGCTCCTAAGAAAGGCGACTAGGAATTTGAAGAACAGGGTAGAAGAGAGTTATTTGGTTTTTTTTACTGCTTTGTGCATTTAAAATTGATTTATGTGCATGCATTACCTATTCAAAATAAATTTTGTAAAAGCCAAAACTCACGTTATGAAATATTGCCAATTTATCATTGATGAAAAGCTACAGCGTTATTTCAACAATAGATAAATATAGAGCAATAAGAATACCCCAGGGTGCCTGCTGAACAAAGATAGAGGAACATTTGAGAGACCATAAAACATTCCACATTGGTTTTTGATGTGTCCTGAGTGAAACATTTATTAATATATTCCCCAGAGCAAAGCAGCAGAACAGCCTAAAGATGTTAAGACAAAGGGAAAAAATCCTTCCTTTATGTATGTAGTTTTCCTGGTAAAATATGCTAGTGATCTAATGACCTAGTATATTTTGAATACCCACCATGTACTAAGCGCTGTGTTAAAGTATGAGAGAAGGGAGTCTATAAAGGTGAGTAAAGCATGGTCCCTGCCCTCTTGATCCAGTTAGGAAGACAAGCCCAGCACACTAGAAGCACTATTGTTCTATCTGTAAAAGGCTCCGTTTATATATGTGATCTATGGCCACTTCTAACTCAATTTTAAATTCTAATTAGCAAATAATACAAGACCATATAGCTTTAAGAGCATTGGGGTATGGGTTTTGGTGCTGCAGAAATTTGACAACAGGGAGAGCATGAAGACTGGAATAATGGGAGATATCCTGTTCCAGCAGAGACAGCTGATCCGGACAAATGGGAGGGAGCTGGCTTGCCTGGAGGACCATCTTGTTACTGCAGCTGTTCTCCATCTTTTCATCGTCGGGTCCTTCCTCCTGTGTGTTTGGAACGGCTGATACTGCAGTGTTCCATCGGTGAACTCGAACAATGTTATCTGCACAGTGGAGAGTAAACATGAAAGTTGGAAAGTACCAACAGGCATAAATAAGTATGAGGGGCTCATTGTCATTTTATGCTTATTTTGGGGTCCTGAGTAAAGGCATCTTGGATGGGCCTCTTTTCATTAAGTAAGTTGAAAAGGAAAAATTTAGGACTGTAGGGAAGACAGGCCTGGCTTCACACGGACCACCTTCCTCACTTATGAGCTGGGTAACCCTGGACAATTGTAGGGCTTCAACATACTATCTAAAAAATGGGGAAAATTACTACTTTGAGTGTTACTATGAAAATTAAATGAGATAAAGGTAAAGGACATACATTAGATACCTAATAAATTGAAGCCATTCTTTTTTATTTTATTCCAACTTCAAGCTGCTTCTTCCTTCTCCAGGATGTAGGTGCGGATCTTAGCCTTCCCTTGAGGGTCTCCTCATCCTAGACCAATACGTGGCATTAGACCTAGTTGTAATCTCTTAAAGCTAATCCTTGCATTATCAACTTAGATGAATAATAATACTAATAATTACAATACTCTATTGACCTCCTACTATGTGCTAATCATTCTGCATAAACTATTATAATACAACCCAAACCCCTATGGTATGGGTAAGTTTCTTAAAACATTCTACTCTATAATTATTTATGCTTTCTTTATCATAGGCAGTGAAACTGAAAAGTTAAATAACTTGTTTTAGTTCATCTTATTATCAAAACACACATCCAAAATTGTCTTATGTGTCTAGCCATGGGCCTGGCATAGTATGAAAGAAATTGACGAAAGATAATTCCTGTCACTAAAAATTTACTGCTTGAAAAAGGCAAATCAATATCTTATACACAGAGGATAGGCCCATAATTATGGTCTGCAACAGCCAGAGTCAATCTTGTAGAGATGTCAAAAAGGAAAAGAAAAAGATGGAATATGTAAAACCTCCATTAACAGGAATCTAAGTAATTATAACAGTCAAATAAAACTCTGTTTCTCACCTTCCCCTCATTTTCTACTCTCTATTTTTAGGACAAAAAAATCAAATGACAGCAAAACTTCCCATCAGTCATGTAGATGATGTTGTTGATGTTGTTTTGAATTCCAGGGCTTTGCTAATGGGGAGTTGTCTCAGGGCGATAGTGACTGACAGAAAGTTGCCAACAGTCACCAGCAAAGAATACAAATTCCTTTTTTATCAAGGATTCAAGCAAGAATTTCGCTGCAAGACGGGGGCACAGGGCAGGAGGCCTTGCAGCAAGCTCATGGTTGGAGACACGGCTTTCTTAGTCCCCACGTTTCCTGTATAACAGCATAAACTGCTGATAATACCAGCACAGGGGCTGAGGATTTGGTCAGGCCCTTCCACACCGTGTGCCGGCTCTTCCTAGGTTGTTGGCGAGCCGAGGTAGGGGGAGGTATCTTTTTACCTCTGTGGCATTTCTTTACAGTTTTGAACGAGGAAAGTAGAAATTCTAGCTATGTGTTTGCTGCTTTAGGTGCTACCCAGAACGAACTATTGTTCAACTATATCAGGGTAGAGATGCATTTTGCCTCAGGGATAACTGAATTCTTCTCTCATCCGCTTAGGGGCTAATATGAGCCAGTCCTGTACGTTGCTGGGTAAAGGATGCAAACTGTATTAAAATAGTCAATTTGGGAGTCTCCGAGATCTAGCCATCTCAAGTAAGATCATATTTCCATTCATCTTAATGTCCAGTCAGTGCTAAGCTTAGCAACATTCAGAACTGAAAGATACAGTTGTTCAGGTTATGCACTGCACAATTCTAGGGACCTGCTGTTTTATCATGGCTGTGAATTCTTCTAAGATCCCTATTCTTCTGTCTCCCCAGTGATCACTGTTCAATGATCATTGATGTTTAGGATAATAACCAAAGCATTGTTAAGATCTCAGTAATCCAACATGAGCAATCTAACATGAGTCTCTATTTTCTACTTTTTTCAGGTAGAAAATACATGAATACAATATATATCATGTTCTAAGATTCAAAACAAGGTGTGAAAGAAAAAGTACCTCTGCTTGAACAAAATTTTTTTAGGGTTTTGCATTATACAATTATGATATCTTATTGCAATCACTGCAAAAGAAAATAGTCTCTATCTCTTGCCTACCTCCTCACTTTATCTTCCTTTCCACACTGAAAAAATTGTTTTATGAGGTTTTCATTTCAGCAAAAGCTGATTTTTAAATATCTAGTATGTGAATCAAAAACCTGTTAGCTAAAGTGAATGGTGGTTTGGGGGGTTAATTTGTAATTCATGTCTATCCCCAGGTAATGCAGGAAGGTATGAATAAACATCATACAGGGTACTTGCAATATTAATGCATTTTAGGGAGAAATGGAGAGTAGATGGAATTTTAGGGATTCAGCTATGCTTCTCTCTAGTTGGGACTATTACCCTTGCCCCAGATTGCTATTAGATTAACTGAAATAGCAACGTCTCTGATTCCAAAATATAAGTGGTAATTATCTCATGCCCATTTATTGAAAGCCTGCAGCAAAACAGAGGTTAGAGCCTTATACAGTTCATGACAGACTAACAATGAATTAGAATTACGTTATTTACTATAGCACCCTGATGTGAGCAGCAAAACATCCATGCGGGGCTATAATCCTTTCTCTCAGATTTCTCAAGTCCAAATAACACTAGCTATTGTATCTCAGTATCTCTCACCAACTCTTCCCCACTGCGAGTACTCCTGTTAAACAGACACCTCATCCAGGCAAGGAAAAGGTTCAAGGACCGAACACCTTGAGTGGGAGGAAAGGACAATTGAACCAATTAGCCCTTTTATAACCTCCCTCAAGTTTGAAGACAGGTTTTGTTCTAGCTTCTTTATGCTCAGAAAGTTTTTACACATGGTAATCATTATTCTATAATTACATTAAATGCCAGCTTCTGTGATCTCTCTTGAACCCCATAAAGCTTCAAAGCAATCTACCTAGGCTATGACGAACCTTCTAAATTAGATACAATATACTGATTTCAAGTGGATACAGCTAAAGCCCAGTGGGGGTAGCTGATTATTTGTGGTTATAAATATTAACAAATAAGCGTGGAATATTTTAGTAATTACTCACTCTCTCTCTCTCTCTCACACACACACACACACACACACACACACACACACATTTCATTAGCTAAATTACTGTTCGAGTATAATTTTCAAAGTGATAAAAATCCTGACTCTTACATAATTGAGCACAAATCAAAGATTTTATTTATCTCTTTACTTAAATGGGGAACCACTAAGACAGTATTAGAGAATTTGAAGAATTTAAAGATTGGGCACTCAGGGATGTTGAAATGGATTTGCCAACAAATGCAAAACTGCTTAATATCCTATAAGGCAATAAAATATAACATTTGCAGTAATCTTTTCTACAGGTCAGAAATCATGCGTATACCTACCAGATAACCTTTATTTACATATGCATTACTCTCAATTTTCTGCAACTTAATTCTATTATACCTTAACAGAGTTCCAAAATAGTCCAATAAATGGAATCCAAATGTCCAGCATGGTTGGATACCTAGCTATCTTGTTTGCCCATTTCTAAGAATTTGAGCATTTTTTCTGACAGTCAGCTAAAGCCAACTAGTCATACTGCTATTTCAGAGGAAGAGAAAATGTAGCAGGAAAATCAGGTGGATCATTCAAACCCACACAAGCCAGGGCTAAATAAAGCAAAGGTGAAAATTCAGGAACATTTAGAATTCTGGAAATTTAGAGCTAGAAGGGGCTTTAGAGATCACCTAAGACTTTCATTTTACAGAAAATAAGTCTGAGACTGCCTTCTTGGCAGTTGAAAGATGTTAAACCACGGCTCAGGTGCCCCAGGCTTTGTGGAATCTGCCTCAGGGAACTCCTTTCCTCCCTGGTAAAAAGAATCTCTTTGCCTTTCTCTCATTCACATGCCGCGCTACCTATGAGATGTTTCACCTTTTGTTCAGAAATAAGCCAAATTAAAATGCACAGAAAAGAGATCGTGTATCAGGGTAATATATTTATTTTTCATCATTAGTGTGCATGCTTTAAAATTTTTCTAATAGAAAGATGAAGTATTTAAAATGGGCTTTAATGTAAAACATTTTGTATTTCAAATAAATGATATAAAAATAATATAGAAAAATAGCTTTATAGGTGGGAAATAGGATCAAAATGTCAAGCTATTTCTTTGACCAGAGAGATTAATAACTTCTGCACTTCACAGAAAGAACTGGAAGATGGTGGCGACCCCGCTCTCAAGTTCAAGTCCTTGTTCTTTGAAACAGCTCTGCTGGGTTGGAAACCTATCATTTTTCTGTACCCTAAACGGAGGCACTAACCCCCACAACTGTCAGATAATTAGAAAGAATAAAGTGATCAGGAAAGACGAAACATCTCATTTTCATTTCTGTTTTGTTTTTGTTTTTTTGTTTTCCCAGAAGGCATGCCTTTTAAATTCATCCTTTCCTGGGTCTTTTTATGCATAACTCACTCAGATATGGAGTAGAGTCTATATGACCAACTCCTGCACATTTAACAATGATGAAACACAGGATAGTGCAGCTCTGTGTCATTAGATATATGTCACCTAATTGGTAGATTAAAGATATTTATTAGTTAAAATCACATTGACGACAGTAGGAGCACGTGGCTTCTCAAAATGCATAGCTCATAAAAAGTCAGATTCTGATTACTGTAATTATTTATTTCAAGATGTAAAGTAGGTGAATTATTCACATAAATGAGAGAAAACCAAAAAGGAAGCAGGGGGAAAAATGAATCTTATTTGTCAGCTTGTCTTTGTCTTCAAGTCTTAGGCTAAATTCCTATTATTTCATTTTGCTAAATTCGGCTTGTTTCTGTCAATACTTCAGAGATGTGGATAGAATGAACGAAGCTAAATGATCTCCCCAAGTTCAATTTGGAAGCTTCATAAAGAGAAATATTTATGTAAATGTAGAGTTCTGAAGGAGAGGGTATTTGTTTCCTGAGCACTTTGAGTGTTTTATTCTGAACACTTCCCATCACGTCTACACCCACCCCCACACCCCCACCCACAATAATCACACTAGGAACAAGGCCCAGAAGCCCACCTTCTTGTCACAGTGTTCCCATCCTAATACCTGGCTTTCAGAAAGGGATTTTTATTTGCATAGCATTTTCCAGAAAGTTCTCTCCTTGGAGCTTCGCAGCTAGCCTGCCTGGGAGATGTGGCAGGTGTCGCCAACCCTCTACAGAGGAGCAACTGAGCTCCTCAGGGACAGAACAAGCCACATTTCTAGGAATAGTAGAGCTGGAAGTTCACCCCATGTCTTCCCATTTCAAACCCTGTGTCTTTTTCCTGTGCTCTCTATTATTAGAAATTGTTATGAAAAATGATTGCATTGGGAATAAACATTTGTGATTGTTCAGAGCATTCTCTAGCCTTGATTTTTATAACTTTCAGGGGTCAGTCCTTCATAGCTCTGTGCTCACTTTGAAAAAGTGTATAGTTATTGTACCCCCCAAACATAAGGAGGCACACAAAAAATGGAATCAGCCCTAATGAAGAAGATATTCTGCCCCGCTAGGCATAGATAAGCCATTTATTGCCACAGAAGAATGCAATTCGTTCCAAATTTAGTTAATAAATGCAAATAATTTCTTTCAACTGCTAAGAGGAACTCAACTAAGCAAGGCAGTGAAGCAATGTGTGTGTGTGTGTGTGTGTGTGTTTTGATCTGTGAAGAAATGAGCCTGACTGAAAAATAACAAAGATATGAAGTGGAACACAAAATGCATGATTGCTTTGTTCGAGTAACAGAACTATCGCAGGTTGGAATCAGAAGAGAGGAAACCTTAGCATACTAGGAAAGCAACACAGCTATTTCCTCCTCCCCTTCGCATCGGAGGTAATAAGAAATGCTGATCATGAGACTGATCCAACTGGCAATCATCCACAAATTGCTCCTGACTACCCAGTGGGGACAGAGTGATGTCAATTTTATAATGTGGGATGGAAAGATGTTCATTAGGAAACAAAGTAAGGTTGCTGGGGCAACCCTCTTCTGTTGGTTTTGCTTCTAAAGGTGACAGTCCCTTTTATCTGAAAAGTCCTTGGACAAACGATCTGACAAACAACCTCTGGGTAATCCAGCCTCCAAAGTAGCCACTTGAGGCTCCAACCCAGAATGAAAACAGGTTTTCTGGCTTTTAGAAGCTCCTTCTCCAGACTGTGTCCTTTGCCCTTACATGAAACATCAAAGCACATTGCCTGACATACGGTGTTTGAATGAAAATACCTTTAAATGATTATGTTTCAGTGTCAAAATTAGGAGTTCATATTTTAGTTTTAATTCTTTCTCTATTCTTTGCCTCATCTTGAGGGTATTGTGTTTGTTATGCTCTTTTAGAGGCAAACAACAGAAATATGCTCAGGATACTTCAGTTAATGGAATACAAAGGAAAGTGTAAAAAACTGGATGTTGTCCAGAAGCACAGAGCTGGGGTAACAGAGAATTGGGACACCATTCGTCGCATGCAGCCTACACCACCAGCTCTGATAGTTTGGCAAGAGCTTAAGAGCAGGAACTGAAATTTTATTTCTGGGCCAAGTGTATGTTTCAATTCCTACCTCTGCTTTTACCTTCATCTGCTTCTGTTTGCTACTTTAATATCAACTTTCTTTTCCCCTCCCCTTTCCTACTCTCCATACTGCCTACTTTCCACACTTTCTGCTTGCTCAGGGCTTTGGCGCGTTACCGTTTCTGCGCATGCGCCCTCACCAGGCCTGCGTCATCCTGCAGCCTGCTGACTTCTTAGGTCTTTCATTCAATCTCCCCCTAAGAGAACCCGCCCAAGCCTGCTAGTTCTTTTGCATATGGCGAGCCCTTGTTGTACAGAGCTCTTGTGCCAGGCTCCTTGAGGACTCCTGGCCAGCTCACAGATGGTAGAGACCTATCCCTGGTCTAGTCCGCTGAGGCCAGATTGACAGGGACACACAATACAAGCATGATAATCTTTAAAAGGAAACCCTCAGAAGAGAGGCTAGGGAGGATCCTGTACTTGGACATCCCAGAAAAGACCAGTGAGATCTACAGTTATAGGATATCTTCTTGAAAATTCTTCAATCCCAAATTTTATGATGTTAAAATTTTGAAAAAGACGACAGAGATGAGGCCAAGCCAATCTGATGTGTTAATTCTGAATCTGGCACTAATCTGACTTTTCACCTGAATATGAAGTAATCCCTGAAGGAGGAAAGAGTCTGAGGACAATTGACTCCCTGTAATAAAAAAGTAGATTCTCCAGGAAAAAGGCAAACAGTGGTATTATTTTTCTAAAGTGCTGCATGATGAACCCAGTATTTAAGTATTCAATTCAACCAGCCAGGTAATCAGATTGCTAACAACAATCTGTAGTACCCCTTTCAAATGGCATGATATAGCCAGAGGAGGGCCAAAACTCTTGAAAACACACTGCTAAGGCCAAGGCATGAATTCATCTCAGACACATGCTTTCAAGCATTAATTTATAACTGTACTCACACTCACTAAGGTTACCAGTTTCAATAAAAATGAATCTATTAATAAAAATTGGTTGATCAGAAATGTACATATATGATATGGGACATATATCAATCACCATAATCAAATCTCATGTGTTACATTAAGTTGTGTAGCTTTTTATGATTTCAAAATTTTTTCCCAAACTCATTTTTTACTTTTAAATTAGGGAAATGTATATTAAAAAAACATGAACGTCACATCTTTCACAATCCACACTCAGCCTATTGTGTTCATTGATCCGTAGATTACTCATAACACAAATTTTTTTCCTACACAGGCCTTGAACATTGAAGTTAAAACAAAATATTGACCCGGTTTCTAAAAATTTGTAGTAGCAATTTCTTTTCTGAAAAAAAGAAGCCACAAAAATTATTTCCACCTAATAAGAGAGAGTGTTTCCTCATGGGAAGTAAAACATCATGTCCAAGTCTCAAATTTCTTATTAAAAAAATGAAGAAAATTCTTCACTTCCAGGACAACATTCAGAATTGAATTATTTCATCAAAATAGAGTGATTTCTCAAAGCACTGAGAACATAATATACTGATTTTTCACAGGGAAATCGCCTCTCTATATATTTGTAGGCTCTTGTAGGCAATTAAAAGTAATTTATGTTGAATACCAAAATTCTAAAATAATTGTTTTAAAATATATATAGCTAATATCCCCCTAAAACTTATTATCATTTCCCTAGGAATTTAGAACCAAATTATATCATTAAATCTTAGCAAAAAATAAACTTTTAAAGATCACTGGAAGATCCTAGGAAGACAAAAGTTGAATGAAATGCTACTTAAATTATGAGTTTATAAAAAGCTGTTCAACACTATTGAGCAGTTTTCACCATCAGACTGGTAAATAATGGTACTTAGAAGTCAGACCTATAGTTGCCAACTGCAATGTGTTGAATGGTGGACCCCAAAAGATGTGCACACTTCCTAATCCCCCAAACCTGTAAGTGGTACCTTATTTGGAAAAATGGTCTTTGCAGATGTAGTTAAGTTAAACATCTTGTGAGTAGATCTTCCTACATTATCTAGGTGGGCCCTAAAGCCAATGAAAAGTGTTCTTCTAAGAAAAAAACTTTTTGGGAGAATTAATCTTTTTAATTCCAAGGTTAATTTGGTGTATGTTGTTTGTCTGAAATTGTCTTTATTTCGTCCTTGTGTCTGAACGAAAATTTAACATGGTAAGGATTTGATTGGCAATCGTTTAATTTATCTGTGAAAATTTCTTGAGACCTGCACAGAGGATGGGCCTATCCAGAAAGGATTAACATGGACCCAAGGTCCTCCCAACCCTTTGAACTAAGTATCTGGGCTCGGGATCTTGTAGGTAGTATGAATTTAAATCCTAGATCTATCTGAGAGAAAGCCTTTGGTTACTAATTTCCAGTGAAACTTTCCACCCTATCTAGGGCCTAGCTAGATTATTTTCTAGTCCAAGTTTTCATTGAGATTAGAACCCTCTTAGGGTCCCTGCGGGATATGAGAGGGTCGCTCCCACCTACCCACCTTGCAAGAGCCTTTGCCTCATCTCTGATCCCTCGTGTAGCTCTTAAGTCTCTTGATAGCAAGAGCAACGAATGCTCCCAGGACTCTTAAAGTTTTGCTTTTGTTTACCACTCTGGTTACTCAGTTTGTTTTTTCAGCTTGCATGCTAGGAATTTCCCTTACATTTTTGTGAGTTTAGCTACACTTTAAAAAGAATATTTCTATTAAGCATGACCTAGCCAATGGGATGAGAAAGAAGGTGATAATGTATGAAGCTTCCAAGGCCTGCTCTTAAAGAAAAGGAGGGGTTCCCTCTCCTGACTCTTTTTCATTCTCCCCACTAGCTGAGATGTTGATAGCACAAGGAGCCATTTTGACAAGACCGATAATGGCAGCACACTAGGAATGTCAGAGCAACAAGGTAGAAGGAGCCTGGGCCCCTGACAACTTTACAGAGCAGAGCTGTTGTTCCACAGGGACCAGAAATAAACTTCTAATTGTTTGACCATTGATATTTAAAGTCATTGCCATCCATAGTAGTTAATACTATATAATAATACAGCAGGTTTTAATGTGAAAAAGACAAGAGAGGATACAAGGAAAGTGTATCTGGAGATAGCTAAGGCATACAGAGAAGAGGTATTCGGAGAGAAGATTTTGAAGGTTGTTCAAGTTATTCTCTGCCTATTTCACAGTTTCTTTCAAAAGCTAGCCCTGCTGTTTGCAGGAAGGTTTGTCTAACAGAATACACTAATGTGACTTTGTGATCCTTTATATATTTGCATTTGCAGAGTTTATGCCCACAGACTCTCTTATTTTCTTTAGTAAATATCCACATTGAATTATCTGTCCCAGAGGAAAATATGTACTCCTAATTACTGCCTCATATTCTGAAGGGCAAGGTATGGGTTCCTGAAAGGCATGACATTAAAATGTTTTTTCCAGAGAATATACTTTTTCATCAAAAGTAAAACTTTTTTAAGTGATGTATACATGTTAAGTACCAGTATTTCTTCAAATAACAAAAATTAAACACTGGTGGAAAGAAATGTAAACAATTACATATGCCCATTCTAAGAACCATTCTAGTTTACTGTTATGCCGCATTGGCTAATCTAGGTTTTGTGTTTTCACAGAATCGAGGAAATGTCATTCATTTATCAATAAATTAATGTTTTTATTCAGCATCTAAAAAGTTATTGAGTGAGCTAGGTTCTAAGGAAATAGCAAAAATTTATAAAATACAATCTCTCTTTTGAGATATTTATAGTTTGGTACAGTCACTACAACGTGATCTGAAATAAATGTAACAGAGATGAAAACTGCCAAATGTCAAAGAGGGAAATGGATAAGTGCTCTGTGAGTTCACTACTGAGAGCTGCCCTGTCCCTCTGATTCTAACAGCACTTGGTTCTGATTATAATTTTTATCCATATCTGAGGTCTTTGGGGTCCTTAATATGTAGCACTTGGTTCAGCTCTCTTGAATTACTTCCCTTTTTCTAACACTGAAAAAAAAGCCCTCTTTTTATTTCAGAAGCAATAGCACCAAGTTGGAACAGCTTAAGCCATCACTTATGGTGGCTTTTGAAATGAATGAGCCATGAATACTTCTCTCAAACTATCATAACCATTAGGAACTACAAACAAACAAAAACCCAAATCAATAACGTTACAGTGCAATAACGTCTTGTTTCTTCTTTCTAAAAGAGACTGCACAAAACGCTTTGTTCTCTTTAATCTGCTCTAACTCGCCATATACCATTGTTTATGATGCTAACAATTATAAGGATGCAATAGCACACTCAGTGACTCATCAGCTCCTGCCTTCCAGAGGCACTCAGCTTCCACACACACGATGAGTAATAGCTCATACAGACATTGCTTAATATCTGTAATCAGTTTTAGTCTGATGGATTCTCAGAATGCATTCTTCTTTTCCAATAAATGATAAATTATAAGGCTATTGTCTGGCAAAGAGAGAGTCATTTTTCCCCCAGCCAGAGATTTATTTTCCAGCCAAGCTGTTTTTGAATCCTTGAATGTCACTTTTAGCTGTTTCCAATCCTCTAAACAAGTATCTGCCAATCACTTAGACGTGTGAGAGACAACTCTAGAGTATAGAGTTATTTAATGGGAAATGTTGCCATCAGAACTGAAGAGATAGTCTGTCTAAATCTGAAGTGGGTGAATTAGAGAGGGGAAAAAAAGGATTGAGTAGGAAAAAGTTACACATATCAGACACAATGTAGTAGAAAATTTCGTAAATAGTAAAACTTCATCAAATTGGGCTAAGCAATAAAAAATTATAATTTTTAAAATGATGCTAAACTCTTTGAATCATCCTTGGAAAAAGATTTCCCAAGTGAAGAAAAACTGTAAATCAGATCGCAAAGAGGCTATTTCTTTATTTTTTTTTCTTTTTTGAGATAGGGTCTCACTCTTGTCCCCCATGCTATAGTACAGTGGCATCATCACAGCTTACTGCAATCTCAACCTCCTAAGCTCAAGCAATCTTCCTGCCTCAGCCTGCCGAGTAGCTGGGACTATTGGCATGCACCACCATGCCTGGCCGATATTTCTAAAAAGAGGATATTTAATCAACACCTAAAAATTCTTTGCATCTTTTAGTAGTGTCTATTTGCAAAAGCAATTTACCTGCTCTTTTGTCCACCAAAGCAGCTCTTTCTAGCTAGTCTCACTTGACAATTCTTCACTGACTACCGATTTTTTGTCTCTGTCCTATGTAACAGAATTGAGTTTTAAAATGTGTAATTCAGGCTTCTTACTATAAAAATGTTTTGGATTAGCAAAATTATCTGTTAATTCAATTAGGACTAATATGCTCATCATAATTATTATTTCATAGTTCTACAATGACTTTGGCCAGCACCTTGCTGATGCACAGTGACAATACAGGTAAAGAAGGATCTTAGGGTATTTGCGGATCAGGTCTTTGGTCACAGATGGGTGCCTGGACTTTAGTGGGGGCTCAATCGCCTGCTCACTCAAGGTTCCATGAGCCCAGCATGGTCACAGGTTATGGTGGGGGACTTGAAATTGTCTCCTCACTTGACTTTCAGTTTCACTGTCTTTTCATTTTCTTACTACCTTTCTGACCACTGTTTCATGGTCTTTTTCAGTGTTTTTTCTTTCTCTACCTCTCCCATTTAGTCAATTTCCATAAGGCTCTTTTCCCTTCTTGTTCTACATTTTCTCCCTGGGTGATAGCATCATTTCTAATGTTGCAGTGGCCAAATTTTTATTGATCTGCTGATGGCTCTCAAATCTCTCTCTCCCAATTTAACCTGGCTTCTGAGCCTCAGACTGTATTTACAACCTGACATTTCTACCTGGATATGTTCCATAAGCATCTCAACCTTGATCTATTTAAACTGAACATGTCAGCTCTGTGTGCCCCTAAACACATTTCTCCTTTGCTCCTTAACTTTGATGACACCATCAGACTCAGTTGTTTCAGTTGAGAACTCATCCCACTTCTTACCATTCGATCACTAAGTCACAAAAAATTTATCTCCAAAATATCTCCCAGCCCCCTCTCTACTCTTCATTATCCCTGCCTTTCTCGTAATTTGAACCATAGACTCCCTTATATGGCATTATGGTCTTCTTACAACCTGATCCCAACTAATCATTCCAGTCTCACAGCTCACTCCCCACTCTACCACACATCCCATGTTGTAAGCACATCAGAGTACTCACCTTTTCTTCAACATACTATGTCCTTCCAAGTAGCCAGTGTTTTTGATGATTTACCTGTTACCTGGAATGCTGTCTTGACTTGGCCACTGTGGAAATTATTTCGAGATTAAGAACATGTGCTTTGGAGTCAGAGTCCAATCTCTTTTGTCCACTTTCTTGCCAGGTGTCATTTCACAAATTGATTTACTCTGTGCCTCAGTTTTCTTATCTGTAAAATGGGAATAAACATATATATCTCATAGAATTTCTATTATGGTTAAATAAGATAAAATATGAAAAGTCTATATCCATGGTGCTTAGTAAGGATTCAATACATAGTATCTAAAGACATTTTTATTATCATATCATTCTTTAAGGCTCAGCTCACATGTCACTTTCTATGAAGCATTTCCTATGCTCTCGCTAGCAAAATGAATCATATTTTCTGCTCTAGGCCATATAACAATTGTTTTATACCTCTATAAAGACAACTTAATGGGTAGTTTTAAACTAATTGCATATGTACTTAGTTGTGAGATCCTTGAGGACAAGAACCCCCAGAGTCTACTCATCTTTGCAAACCACAACACCTAGTCAGGTCTCATGCTCAAAAGGTTTTAAAACATGTCTGTTGTTAAAAAGAACAAGACAATATTTTAATGCATCAGAAGCTTTCAGGTGAGTTCAAGGTGAACCAAACACATATAAAATGATCGTTAACAAAATAATCATTGGGAGGGTCATATGACCAGATGTTAAATCCTGTGATTTGAGCTATAGTTTAATTAAATAAAAGATCAAAGTGTATTGGAGAATCTGAGAATGATTTTGTAACTGTCATAGGCTTGAGGTTGCCTTTGATCCAAAAAAAATGTTAATATCTTTCTTTGGGCCCACTTTATGGGTTTTTTTCCCCCCTAAGTTTAATAGTTTGATGTTGATTGTTTTAAAACTCAAGTGTGTTTTAAAACCTAAGAACAGTCAATATTCATTACTAATAATTCAGCAAAACATGGAGTTTGAGAATACAGCTAAATTAGACCACATTAGTCTAAGAACACAGCTAAGTTAGAGTTAGACTGCCTGAGTTTGGAGGCAACGTTCCCTATGTCTGTGACTATGGAACCCTTTTCACATTTGTCGGTCTCTCAATACTTCGATTTTCTCTTCTGTAAAATAGGGAGAATAACAATCCCTGCCCCATAAATTTGTCTTGAGGACAATATATGTAAAGTACTCAGCACAGTACCCGGCCCAAACAGAGCATCGCGTGTGTGTTCTCCTCTTCCTTTCCCCCTTCTTTCTCCTCTTCCTCTTCCTCTTTCTTCTTCCGAGTGTATGAAGTATGTAATAAGTCATCATAATATCTTTATTTTGATATAAACTAAAATGAAAACTTATTATCTACAGAAAAAACTTCACCCATAGCCGTATTACACCTGTGAGCTAAGTCCCTGGTTTTCTCCAAAGAGGAGTAACTCCACTGCAAAATATATAAATACTTCTGGGGCAGAAATAATAAATAAACACACCAACAGTTGTATTAGTGGAAAAATTGTCCCCCTATCCTGCCCATGACCACCCTAGGAGATTTCTGAACAGCTCATTAGAGTTGCCACTTTGTCACACAGAAGATACCAACACCTCACAAGTATTCAAACATCAGTGAAACGGAACAGAATAGAAAAGTTTTTGTATTTAGCAAAATTCCTCTCAGGGAGAGTTAATGGAATGTGTTCTGTTAGAATGATAGTGGTGGTAACAGAGAAAAGGAGAGGAGATAAAGCGTGGGGCCCCCTGCAGGCACAGCTTGGGTAACAATAGCCGCTTGCTGCATCACCTAATAAGATCTGCAGGCAGATGGCCCTTGTAGGTAAGACTTTGTTTTTTCTGAATAGGGAGCATGAGTTTGTGCCAGAGCTGAATTGTTTCAGACCAATGCTTTTCAAACTTCATCACACATCAGAATCTCCTGGAAGGTTTGTTAAAACATATTGCTGGGCCTCACTCCCGGAGTTTCTGACTCAATAGGTCTAGGATGAGGCCCAGGAATCTGAATTTTTAAGAGGTTTTTCAGGTGACGCTGATTCTGTTAATCTGGACACCACACTTTGCAAACCATTGCTCTAAACCAGAGGGAAGATGCTAATCGCAGTTAGCAGTGAACTTATTTTTCTACTCCTCTCTCCTAAAAATAAGTATTTTTTAAAAAGATAATCAGTTTGAAGGATGACATGTTATGAGCATGCTTGGTGTTCCTAACTATGAATTTGCTCAGAGTACCCGCATGTATTGATCCAGCCATGACTACAAACTAATAAATAATAAAGCCACTATTTTTGTCTCTCCTCTATTTCCCCTATGACATTGATCATAAAATGACCACCTTCACATTGCCCAGGAAAAGAAAAGGGATTTAGGCACAAACATAAGAAAAAATTTGACAAAAATATTATTTTTATAATTTGTAATATGGTGAGATCGAAAAACACATTTTATCTGTTTCAAAGACTGAATTTCATCAGTATGGAGAATAGCCATCATTAGATTGGTTAGAGATATCCGTTGAAAACAAGATTCCCAAATGCCATGCCAGCTTGCATATTTCTGAGAAAGGTCTAAATATATTCTAAAGGTCTGAGAAAGGTCTAAATATATTCCATTGCATTTCCCTATAAAATTTTTTCAATTTGAGTGTTACAGTTCTTTTAGAATTTGTCTACCTGAACCCCTCCACCCCTGAGCAAAAGAATAGTTGTTCAGTTTGGAGTGAAGTTTAAGGATAATTGGCCAGGCTACTCTTGTGTTTTTGTTCCTTTCAAAGTAAATCCCAAGCTGCTTCAACGGTAATTTGATTCTACTATTTTTTCAGGTTTCTCATTTTCAATAAACTTTGAATGACTCAACAACCCCAACTGTATTTTACTTAACTCTCCAGATCCTCAAGTGCCTGGTACACAGTAGGTGCTTGACCCACTTTTTGACAAATGAAGAAAATGTGCATGATAGTTTTGTGTTTTGCTTTATTTTTGAGACAAGGTCTTGCTCTGCTTCCTAGGCTGGAGAGCAGTGGTGCAATCATAGCTCACTGCAGCCTCAAACTCTAGGGCTCAAACTACCTTAAGCCTCCCGAGTAGCTGGGACTACAGGTTTGTAACACCATGCTCAGCTAATTTTCCTTTTTTTTTCTTCCTTTCTTTTTTTTTTTTTTTAAGAGTGGGGTGTCTCTATGTTGCCTTAGCTGTTCTCAAACTCCTGGCCTCAAGCTATCCTCTCACCTCTGCTTCCCCAGTTTCTGGGATTATAGGTGTGAGCCACACCGTGCCTTGCTAATACTTTTGCAATTGAATTATAATCACCCCACAGGAACTTTTCTCCTGTAACCCACTGCTTCACAGTCAGCCACATAACCAATCAGATCCCAAACCTTCAATAAAAATCAGAACCTGCGACAGAGCCATTCAGCTGGGCGTGGATGGGGCTGTCATGAGAGTGGTCAGTCGGATAGAGTTTTGTTCTCAGAAGGGAAACTCATCATTACTGTGCTTTATTGCTTATATTCACAGCTAATTTTTCACAGGACCTGAATCTAGTTTATAGAATGGACATTTCCCTTTGAAAAGACCCAAATAATATATTTCCAAATGATAATTTTTTTAAGATTTTGAAGTATAGTTAAGAGAAGATATAATCTATGTACTTGATACATCTTCTTCATTAAAAGTGATCAAGTTGTTTCTTTTGATATTAAAAGTGTAATTCTATTTGATAAAAGTTTTATATAATAAAGAGTCAGACTCATTTCTGGTGTCCGGCTGCTGACGGCTTTCAAGCCCCACCACTCTCTCTTCCTCTCTGCCTACTCCGTGTGAGCTGATGAGAGAGCCCAGGTGCTGCCTCCCTTGGCACTGGTGACAATGTCAAGCTCACAAATTCCCATCCCTGGACATGGGAACCCTCTCCACAGCCCACTCTCTGACGCCATGAGCCCCAAGCTCAGTCTCCTTTCCATGCTCTCCTAAACTATTTTTGGATCTGCCTGGGAGCCTGCCCTTCTGTCACCAGAAAGCCTCATTATGTGAATAATAAAATTTTTCCAATCCTCTTAGTGCATAAGTGGCATCACCGGTCTCAACATCTGAACCAGATTTTGAGTAGAGGGACCATTAATCTCCAAAAAGTTACCAGAACAACTGCTACGTGGAATATATAAAGAACTCTCATCATTCAATAATGAGAAAAAAACACCCCAATAAAAATGAGCAAAAGATTTAAACAATCGCCTTACAAAATAAGATACACAGATTGCACCCAATCACTTGAAAAGATGGTCAACATCATTTGTCAACAGGAAAATGCTAACTAAAACCATAATAAGACATAACTACACACCTACTAGATGGCTAAAAAAAAAATTTAAATGACAATATTAAATGCTAGTGAGGAAGTAGAGCAACTGGAACTCATACATTGCTGGCGGGAGTGCAAAATAGTATAGCCTCTTGGGAAAACAGTTTAGCAGTTTCCTCTAAAGGTAAGCATGCATTTAGCATATAATCCAGCAATCTCACTCCTAGGTAAGAATAACGAAAACATATGTATACAAAAAAACCTGTATGCACTTGTTTATAGTGGCTTTTATCATAATCTCAAAAAAAACTCTACACAGTCAAATGTCCACCAACTGGCAAATGAACAACCAAACTTTGGTATGTACATAAAATGAAATACACATCAGTAATAAAAATGGATCCACTGCTGACACAAACAACCATGTGGGTGAATTTTAAATGTATTATGGCAAGTGAAAGAAATCAGACTTAAAAGGCTATGTAGCATATGGTGCCATTTGCGTGACATTTTGGAAAAGGTGAAACTACAAGGAGAAGAAACAGATCATTGGTTGCTAGGGTCTGAAAGTGGAAAGAAAAGTTTGACTCCAAAGAGACAAGAGAAAATTTTGGAGGGTGATGGGAACGTTTTGTATCTTTCCTGTGGTGGTGGCAGTTATGTGACATTTGCATCTGTCAAAATTCATAAAACTGAACACGGCATATACTGTATTTAAAGTATACCTCATAAATCTGGCTTTAGCTAAGTTGTGATTCTAATTAGTCAATGTCTTCAACACCATTTTAGCCAACCTGTATGAAATATATAGCACCACTCTTTCCAAATGTATTGGGATGGTTCTCCTCTCAAAATTGAGAAGTGCAGGAACCAAATAAAAATCATAAAATTTTGTGCCATGAGGACTCTAAAGAACAAAAAAATTTTCCTCTCCTTGTTTGCCACGTCTTGTTTCCCTTTGCTGTTTCGGGGTAGTGGTAGCGAAGATTAAATCCTATTTTTTTAGACTGCTCACTGGAGATTAAGCAAATTCAAGAGTTGCCGTGAAAACATCCTAAATGGTTTGAGTTCATTCAACATTTTGCCTAATAGCATTTTTGCTCATGTATCTTATCAATGAAGGGGTAATTTTAGATAAGTGTAAATCATTAGAAGGATAAGCATTTAGTGTGGATATTTAAGCATTCATATTGGCCACAAGAATAATCTGATTAAATAATTTGGACAGATTTTCTCTCCTTATAATTCTATGGGGAACCAACGGGGACAGCATCTGCTCCCTAAGGAATTGAATGAAATAGATAATCCTGCAGTCAAACAAGCAAAGAGAAGCATTTTACTAAAGATGGGGCTTTCTGTCTTCATTAGAAAAATTGAAGATGCTCTAAAGAACTCCATTAAGGATAATGGTGCCTCTTAGAAGAACTGTGTGCTCCATAGCTTAGGTGCTTGATTAAATGGCTAATTCACCCTCTTATCTAATTGATCTTGTTTTCTCCTCCTTAATCCTGCCCTTGAGAAATCCAGAAGTAAATTACATGTAATCACTAGCAACTTCTTTCCTTTACTTATCAAGGAATGCCAAACTGTGTCTACTGCTATAGGTAGGTCCTCTAGATACCTAGAGATGATGAACCGAATTCTGGGTTAACTGTACTTCCTTTGGGAACACGGCTCCTAGCTACTCTTCTGAAAATGCAACTGGCTATTATGGAGGAAAGAAAGAAGTTCCCCGTCACACTCATTTTTCTTCTTCTCGAAAAAAAAGCCCTTCACTATTGTGAGCAAAACAGGACTTGTCCCTCGATCCACTTCCATGTTCCCACAGAGCCCTGCAGGGGAGGTTATCTCCAGAGAGGGGTCAGGGGATATCCCTGAGCAAACAAGGAAGCTGACTGGCAGTTTCAAAGGGGCTTTGACAGTCAATCAATATCTATTCCACCATTCACAAAGTGTGATACTTAGGAGTGTGCTTTTCAACCACTCTCTGTTGCCACACATATGATTGATAACATTTATATGTGTGACATAGTTCATTCATTCATTTTGGACATAGCCATTGAGCACCTACTATGGACCAGATGCTGGTCTAGACACTACCAATACCACAGTGAACAAATAGACCGTAGTTAGTCTCCTGTGGGAGTTTGAATTTCAGTAGTGCAGACACGTAATAAAGAAAATTTTATATATATATATTTTAAAGCATAAGTAAGTACTTAAGTTTATTGACCATTAATCTATCTTCTTTTGAAAAGTTTCTGTTCTTGTCTTTTGCTCACTTCTTAATGGGGTTGTTTGAGATTTTTTCTTGTTGATTTGCTTGAGTTCTTTATAGATTCTGGTTATTAACCCTTTATCAGATGTATTGCATGTGAATATTTTCTCCCATTCTGTAGGTTGTCTAATTTGCTCTGTTGATTGTTTTCTTGGCTGTGCAAAAGCTTTTTAATCAAGTCCCATTTATTTATTTTTGTTGGTGCTATGATTTCCCTTGGGGTCTTCTGCATAAATTCTTTGCCTAGGATGACATCTAGAAAAGTTTTTCCCAAAATTTTCTTTTAGAATTCTTATGGTTTCATGTCTTATATTTAAGTCTGTGAACCATCTTGAATTAATTTTTGTGAGTGGTGAGAGATATGGATCCTGTTTCAATCTTCTACATTGGCTATCCAATTTTCCCAGAACCATTTATTGATAGGGATTCTTTTCCCCAGTGTACGATGCTGTCTACTTTGTCAAAAATCAGATGGCAATATGTGGATGGTTTTATATCTGGGTTCTCTGTTTTGGGTGATGGGCACACTTAAAACTTTGACTCAAGCAGGACAAAAGCAATCCATGTAACCAAAACATTTGTACCTCTGTAATATTCTGAAATAAAAAAGAAAAAAAAGTATAAATAAGTACTTATATTATTTAAATATAAATAAGTACTATGTATCTTAGGCAGCACTATTACTATAAAGAAAAATAAAGTAGGGAAAAATGATTGGAATGATTGGAAGTGTCAGGGCAGAGAATCATAATTTTGGATAGTGGCTGTTGCCCTTATAAGAAGGCCACGTGAAGATGAAGGGAGAGATCGGAGTGATGCATCTATAAGCCAAGAACACCAAGGACTGCCGGCAACCAGCAAAAGCTAGGAAGAGGCAAGGATGGATTCTTCTCTAGATCCAAAAGAGGGAGCATAGATCTGCCAACACCTTGATCTCAGACTTATAGCCTCCAGAACTCTAAGAGAATAAATTTATTTTATTTTATACCATCCAGTCTGTGATACTTTGTTACGGCAACCCTAGAAAACTGCTACACTCATGAAGACAGAACCAACAGAAATTGCTCATGAATCAGTGAGTGTAGCAAGGAAAACGAGAAGAATACATCAAAATTTTAGGTTGGAGCAAATGAGACAATTAGGTTTAGGGGCAATATTTGGAGTTCAATTTTGGACATGTTTTACTAAAACATCCATATACCTAATTGAACCATACAATATTTAAATTATTTACTAAATTCTAGAGGAGAATAAGTGAAAGGTAAATTATACTGTTCCGTGGGCCCCAGATAGAAATGAGGACCATAGATTTAACAACTAATAGACATTAACAGATTATTTAAATACGTGTTTAATTATCAAGAAACAACTTGAGTACAAGATTGTACACCAAATCATCCTGCTTTTATTAGTGTATGGATCTCTTTTCCCCTTTCTGCTGCCAACGAAAACCATATGGAGTATGAGACACATGGAGTACAGGGGATGAGTATTAAGTAAGCCTCCTGTAGAGTTATGGCCTAAAACAAAAGGAACTTAATTACAAAACAGCACCATTGATCATATTTTAATGCAACACTGGGATTGTCTTCCACTGAGACACCTCAGGGAATACATGCAATAAGACCACCATAAAATATACTTACAGGCTTCTGATTAAAAATGATGGAGTATTTTCTACTCTCCCTTCCCTTGAAATCCATCAAAAGCAAAAAGAAGAAAGAAAAGGTAGATTCAAATCACTATTTCCTTTAAAAAAACATGGCTTACAACACCAAACCACAGGCCATAATGAATATTTGCCAAATGCCATGAAATTTGAACCAAAATTATGACTCATTCAGAAAGCTGGCAGAAACTTCTTCAGACTTCAGGCATGAAGGAGATTTTTCTGAAAGTATAACATAGTAACAAAATGGGAAGCTTTGAGACCTCAAACAGCCAACGCCCCCAAACATTCACAAAGTGAGATGCCAGGTGACCAGTGCAGAATTTCCAAAGATGTGGCAGAAAACTGAATTTGCCTCTATGCACCCAACATCCGCCACAGAGAGATAAACAGGTTGAAATTGAAGTACAAGGAAGAATGTCTCTGGAAGAAGGTGATGGACTTTGAAGGTATTTTTCTCTCCTCAACCTGCACATTCACACTCTCACCCTCACTCTGCCACAGTGGAGGAGCGGGACTTGCTTCTCTTAGCTCAAGCCCATGAGAGGTACTTCCAGGTAATCACTGAAGCAGCTTGGCTTGTGTCCCCAGGAGTTAGTGGGATACAAACACAACTTCTCAACCACTAGTGTGACAGTCTAAGGGTAAGAAATTGTGCAAAAAGAGCAGATGGTTGCCCTAGGAACAGCCTGGAGTTTATCAAGGTAAAGAATGCATGGATTTGGGACACATGATTTGTTTAAAAGGAATTTAAGGCACCATCCTTTTTTCTTAAAAGATAGCATAAAGAAAAGTTCTAAGAACTCAAGGAAGGGGTGATAAAACAACAGAAGATAAAAAAGAAAGTGGGCAGAACTCAGAAAAGAAATAGAAGAGAAAAAGAATAACTGTTACAGACCTGAAAACCATACGAGAAACAACTAGCAGAATAAATGATTGAAAAGAATCAGTAATATGTTTGAAAAATAAGAGAAAATCATATAAAATAATATACAGATAGGGAAAGTGATTAGAAATATGGTTATATATATTAAAGACAAAGCAGTTCCAACATTGTCTAACTGATGTTTCTAAAAATAATAACAGAAAACATGGTACATGGAATCAATACATTATAGCAAAATGTTCTTAAAATAGTCTTGAATCTTTGAAAAGTTAGTGAATTTATAAAGTGGAGGGAATTATGAGGACAGAACAGAATGTCCATGTAAAAATTGGAAAGTTCAGAAAAGAGGGGCTAGGGTAAGTCTAAGAAGATTAATTTTCTTATATTAATAGTGGGAAGTCAACTGATACGGCCTAAAATGGAAATGCATAACTAAATACACACTCACGTCATGACTCTAATTTCACGTTGCTTTTCATTATCTTCCTTTAAACTTGCAGAATTATTTTAGAAACTAATAGCTCTCATGATGAAGAAATATTTCCTCCTACTATGTAGCATGATCTTATTTTAGAAAATGATGCCTAATCATCTTGATATTTGTATAGATGCATAGAGAAATAATATAGATAATGTTTGCCAGATGTAGATGGTAATTATTTCTGGGTGATAGGATTTGGAATAATTTTTAACTTTCTTCTGCTTATTTTTCTATATTGCTTGACTAATTATAATAACCATGTATAATTTTTTTTGTAAAAACAATTAATTTATAAAAGACAGGTTCATAATTCCTTATTCAAAACCCTTGGAACCAGATGTATTTCAAAATTAGATTTTCTCAAATTTTAGAAGGGTAATAGCGTACTTATGGAACATCTTTTGGGGCTCTGGGCCAACATCCCAAATTCAAGCATATTAATATCCCTACAGCAAAAATATGCATATTCATATACAAGGGGAAATTATGGCTATAATTAGTCTTTCTAATGTCAGTTCAGGTCAAGTGTTATCAAATGATAAATGATAATGATTTTTCTGCAAACCAACAAAAATTTTTTTACTTTCAGGGCTCTTTTGATTACAGTTTTGTGGGTATGGAAATATAGACCATTACACAATAGTCCCTCCCCTTTTATTCATGATTTTCTTGCCATGATTTCAGTTACCTGTGGTCTGAACAATAGGTGAATACAGCACAATGAGATATTTTGAGAGAGAGGCCATATTTATATAAGTTTTATGATGATATATTATTACTAATATAATTGCTCTATATTATTATAGTCACAGTAATGACATTTCGGTCATTGATGGACCACATACACGACAGTGGTCCCATAAGATTATAATGGAGCTGAAAAACCCTACCACCTAGGGACATCTTGATAATCCTCACCCTGTTCAGGCCTAGGCTAATGTGTGTGTTTGTGTCTTAATTTTTTTTAACAAAAAATTTAAAAAGTAAAAATAAAATTAAAAAATGTAAAAAAACTAATATAATAAGGATTTAAAGAAAGAAAATATTTTTATATAGCTGTACAATGTGTTTGTGTTCTAAGCTAAGTGTTATTATGAATACAAAAGAATCAAAAAGTTAGAAAAATTAAAAAGTTTATAAAGTAAAAAGGTTCCAGTAAGTTAAGGTTAATTTATTGTCAAAGAAAGGAATTTTTAAACTAAATAGAGTGTAGCCTATGTGTACAGTGTTTATAAAGTCTACAGTACCGTACGGTAACATCCTAGGCCTTCACATTCATTCACCACTCACTCACTGACTCACCCAGAATAACTTCCAGTCCCCTATACAGGGGTACCACTTTTTATTTTTTATTCTGTATCCTTACCTTTTCTATGTTTACATTGTTTAGATACACAAATACCATTGTCTTACAATTGCCTATAATATTAAGTACAGTAACGTGCTGTACAGGTTTGTGGCCTAGGGAAATAAGCTATATCACACGGGCTACATGTGTAGTGGACCATACCATCTGGATTTGTGTACATAAGAGCACTCTATGATGTTGACACAAAGACAAAATCGCCTAACACCATATTTCTCTGAACATATCCCTATCCTTAACAGATATGTGACTGTTTAGTTATTGTTGTTAATCTCTTCTGTGTCCAATTTATAAATTAAACTTTATCATGGGTGTGTTTGTATGGGGAAAAAAAATGTAGCCTATAAAGAGTTTGTTTCAGGCATCCACTGGGAGGCCTGGAACGTATCACCCTTGGATAAGGAGAAACTGCTACATTTAATTTGAATATCCATTTAGTGTAAGCAACTTAATGTCTTGCAATCATCCTGATGTGTTTGTGTTTTTAATCTAGAAATCATGTGCAGTTCCTGCAATTTTTTCATTCTCCATGTATTTCCCAAGCCACGCAGCAGTATCCTTTCTGCTATATATATACACCTTTCCTCACGCCCACCTTTATCCCTCACTTTCTGGGTTTCATCAACACAGGAAGGCAGGATGGCAGAGTGGGAAAAAACACTAAACAGAGAATTAAGAGATTTATTTAACTCTGCCACCTAATAATTATGTAACTTTCCACAAGTCAATTTTCTCGGTAAGACTCTCTTTCCACACAACACCAAACATTTGTAGCACATTATTAAGTCTAATTCTAATTAGATATGAATCACATTTATAGCAAGTGAATTGTCCAGGGGCCTCGGGTCCATTTTAGCATTAACATATGGGTTTTGTCAGCATCATAACCAAAACAAAATCTCTCTTCTTTCAAAAAATATCTGTTAGATTGTTTATATGGCCAATTGCTTCGATGTTAGGACACTCTAGCCGACCTACTCTACCAATACTCTCCACTTCTCCACATTACATAACCGGACACAAGGATCAAACTAAATTAGTATTTAAGCTGATGTTTTATGAGGCTCAGTTGGATTCTAAACAGAACCCTCCAGATCAAAAATGTACATTTCATCTAGTGAAAAAAAAAAGTATCACAAAAATCTTCAGTTGTCCATTTCTATGAAAGATTCAAATAAGTTCGGAAATAATGAAAACATGACTCTACTTGCTAAAATTCCTACATAGTAGGCATATAAGCCTATTCATCAGACTTGCGTTTGGGTAAAATAGCTTCATTCGCAACAGATTTTGGCTATGAAAGCAATGAAGCTGTGCTAAAAGATCACTTAAAGTCATAAAAGACAATTGTATTGCTAAAATTCCATCAGCAGAAGCCCCGGGAAGACTGCATGGAGGAAATTTCCAACTTAACAAGATTTTTGCCTATTAAAAAGTTTCAACAGGAAGTCAGGCACTTTGGTTGCTGACTGACATGGAAAAACCTTTAAAACCACATGTCCCTTCGGTGGTTACTTTTCACAAAGGAAAATTCTGCCAAGGATGTCTGGCGAGGCTGCATCCAGCAACTGGGACGGCCCGTGTGAGGCACGCAGGATTCAATGTGGCCCCGTGGTTCCCATGCATCAAAAGAAAATGAAATAAAAAGAAGCCAATGGCTTGTTTTCTCTGATTGGTGTCCAAATTATTGAGAGAGGTTCTATCTTTAAAGTTTCTTAAGTACCGTGAGTACTGGATTGGTACCAAGAGACTCTGTGTTTCTGGGCTTGTGCTCAAACCAGTAAACCTCCTATTTTTCAAGCCACAAAACATAATGATTTCTGTGATGTTGGAGGCTCTGAAAGTACAGGTCTGAGGGATTGGACTTGTGAACTTGCCCATGCCAACAGACCATGCATTGAGTTCAACCCTTTTCATCTTTTCAGAATCTTAGTTGGCATCAACGCAAGCCTATGAACTCAGAAATAAGTACAGGCGCACGTGTGTACACACACATACACACACACACACTCACACAGTCCTAGGGGATTGCATGTTTTCTTTTTCAGCAAACCAATTAATATTTCTTACAAACATGAGGCCACATCAGCACTCCTCTCAGCCTGCAGAGTAGTTAACCGGATGCTGGCAACATGAAAATTGTCTCTGTTTATTACTTAACGACTACTTGAAGAATCGGCTTCTTCTGTAAAATTAGATTCTTGTCCCTGAATACATCTCAGGAATGTTATGAGATTTAGATGATTGTTTTTATGAAAGTGCTTTTTACCTTAAAATCCTACACGAGCATTCCCCATGTGTCCCTTAGGAGATAAGTCTCCAAAGAGGTTAATAGATATTTTGCAAAAATAATATAAATAAATCAAATTGCCCCTTCAAATCAAGTTGGGGAAATGTTAGGTTAAGCCACGTGTCTTTACTGTAGGACTTTCCAGAGTCCATAAGTCCCTAATGTGCAGCAAGGATTTCCAAGGGAATGGTATGAAATGCAGTGCTACCCAGTGTACCTCACCTTGGAATTATTTTTCAATAAGCATTTCAAGAAATATTTTAAAATGCAAGTCACATTACAGTGGGTATAAATGAGTTGAGCAGCCTGGATGGAACTTTAATAGAATTAACCTGAAAGCATGACCACATTCATGTTTCCACTCAAAGAGGAATCTATTTTCAGTTTAGAACCTCAATCATAAAAACATTTTTCATGCTGGAAAGGAGATAAGAGCCTCATCACTCATCATAGTTTAGACAGGACACATAGGGGCAGAAGGCTGATCGCACAAAGCTACTCAAGATAGACAGCAGGGCTGCGACATTCCTTGGCTGATTGATGAATGGCTAGCAGGAACCACTTGCAGAGCGTGTTGGAAGATGCAAAACCCCTTGTGTGTAATGATGTAAAAAAATCTTATTCAAGAATTTTATTGAAAAAATTCTTCTGTGACTATATCAGCCTTGAAAAACTTGCAACACCTTAACCAGGGAAGGGTTGCTAAAACATGGTTGACTCAAGAAGAGAAATCCAACAAAACCAAAGAGAAGAGTCTTCTTAAAAGCACATAGGTTCTGGTTAGAAGGGATGGAAAAGTGAAATTTATCAGAACACTGTCATATTATGTTTCACTATAGAAATTATTCTTAAATAAATTATATGCTAGGATAACATAAAATCTACATTTTTATGGGATAAATTCATGATTATCTTTTACATTGTTTTTATAAAGCTCTAATTCTTCCAGATGTTATTGTAGATAAAGAACTAAATCCATAAGAAAGGCTGCCTATCTGGGATCCCTATGCATAGGGATCCCAGATAGGCAGCCTTTCTTATGGATTTAGTTCAAACAGTGGGCCCTCACTACAGATGTTGTAACTATCATTGTTTATTTATGCAAGCCCAAGGGCAAGTACATGCTTATTAATTTAGGAACATTAAATAAGCACTAATAGGATAATTAGGTACTAAGCATTAATTTAGCATAGTATCTTCTCTCAAATTAACATTTGAATCAGAAAAGTTCATACTCCTAATTCAAATTATTATTATCCAGAATGTTCTAGAGCTATTTCATGTATTTAGTGTAGAGAAAATAATAACAGCTACCGTTATTGAGTGCCTACAGTATGGAAAGGTCCAAGTGATAGAACCAGCATCTGAACCCAGATCTGTCACCCCAATATCTCCCTTCTCACCCCACTCATTCATGGGGTACTACTCCGAGAAAGTGTGTAACAAAGTTAACAGGGAAATTATGCAACTATTGGCCAAAACTTGCAACCTTCACTACAAATGATTTCAATATCCCAGGACTGTGGTTTGCTAATGAAAGACTCATCCTCATGGAAGAGAATATAGACGAGACTCTAGGATTTTAGAGTGCATAAGCTTTTTTCAGTATTAGCAAATCGGTAGACAAATAGCAAAGAATAGGATTACTGAAAACTTACCTATTGGAAAACTATGTGGTTTCTAGATGGAGAATACAAATTTGACTAACTCTTTGCCTTTTCTGATGACATAAATAAGAAAGGGGATCATGTTAACTAGTTAATGTAAATTATTTAGAGTCTAAAAAGAAAGGTTGAGAATTTCCCACCCCCAAAGCAATTAAAAAACAGTTATCACTGGTTTGAAAAAAAAAATGTTTTGTCTAGGACAAGGATGTATTGAGAGAGAGAAACTAAGAGTACAAAAACTTGGATGTAATAATGTACGTATAGAACTTGTCAAGACATGGGAATTAGTACCCATTTTATTTAACCTATTTATAAATTGTCCAAATGAGGAAGTGTACCAAGATATTGCCATCAATATAATAAACAATATGAGACCCTTCCTGGCAGCTTAGTGTTACATCAACAAAGATGAACTGGAGTGAAGTTTTGTAAAGATTCCACAAAACCAGGTATATGGCAGAAAAGGTAGTATGTGGGCTGTAATCAAGGTATAACAGGAACAACTCTAGAAGTCCCTGTCCCCTGTTTTCTGGGGACATTCATCTGCCCTATTCCCACAGCCTTACACCACAAAGTAGTAGACATTACCCAAAAGAGCAATGGAAGAAAAACAGAAGAAGGAATTCTTTGCCCTCCCTCAATAGGGTCCAAACCCAAAGAGCATAAAAATGTCCTCTAGCCGTGGAAGAGGAGGTGGAAAAGAAAATGAGTTCTCAGGCTTCCCTTCTCGCTACAGGTTTCTGGGACTAAGTCAGCTGGAAATGCCTTTAAACGGATCAGAAATTAGAGTTGTGATATTAGATTACTCTAGTATTTAATATCTGAGAATGATTAGAAAAGCTCTGGAGTCTGTTCAAAATTTTAACCAGGGTCAAGGAAGAACAATTTAACAACGCAGGTTTAAAGAGAGTGCTGAGGAAGAAAAAAGCTGTTCTCTGCTTGCACTTTAATTAATTCAACTTGAATTAATAGGCAATAAGTAAAAAAATCTTCCTGTTACATCGTCTCATAGCTGTCTGTGCTTTTCTGTCATGGCTCTTATCATGGTTTGAAATTAAATATTTATTTTACTATGTAATTTATATTTTTCTCAATTATTAATACATGGTCAGTTTTATGAGACCAGAGACCTTGTCTGTTTTTGTTAACCATTATGTTGCATTCAATAAATATCTGCTTGAATGGGAACTGAAAATCCTATAAAATTTCTCTTATTGGATCTTAAGGAAAATCTGACAGAGCTAGAAGGGTTCAGAGACGATGCTTAATTTGATGAGGAGAATTATAAAACACTGTCTGAGAACAGAATAACAGATTAGGCTCTTAGAAATGGGAAATGCAGAAGACCAAAAATGAGACTGATATGGATGGAGTCGAAGGGAACTAGTTAACCAAATCCCGAAACATAAAAACCAGTACATATCACTTATAGCTCAGATTTATTTTTTTGAAATTTATTAATTGAAGAAGTGTTTTATACAAAGAGCATAAGTTTTTTAAAAGTTTAAGATACATTCATCAATAAGAAGTTGGCAGTGAAACTAAAATGTTTTAGATCAAATGTTTGAAGTTGTTTGAAAAAAAATATGTTACTCTTGTTCCCAAATTATCTCCTTATCATTCTTAGAAAACAGTCCTGAGCTGGATCATCTGATGATGCTGATCTCAAACTGTAATTCCTATTTGCTTATGAATTCTAGTGGGAAGTGGGGAAGCGTCAAATTTCAAAGACTTGGTTATCTTTGTGTTTAAAGAAAAGTGAAGTTGCCTTGACCGTTATTCAATTATTTTGAAGAAACTTCTTATTGAGTAATGCTATTGTAGCAGTCACTATGACTGTGCAATAAACCACGATAAAACTCAGCTCAGAACAATCCTAATATTCATTTTGCTCATGAATCTGCAGCCTGGCCAGGGCTCAGTTCTACCCCACCTGGCGTGGCAGTGGAAAGGCTGGTGACTGATGGCTATGGGCCTCAGGTCCTCTACGTGCGGGTCTCTTTGTGCAGTTTCTCCACATGGACTGGTTTGAGCTTCTTCACAGCAAACTGGGTGAGTTTCAAGAGCAAGCATCTGAAGGGGAGAGAGGGAGAGAGAGAGAGAAAGCAATGCAAAAGCTGTATTACTATTAGGACCTAGATTCCGAAGTTAAATAACATTTTGACATTGATCTATTGGTCAGAATGTCACAAGGCTCTGCTCAATTTCAAAGAATAAAGACACCCAGTCCCAGCTTTCAGAGGGAGGAAAAGAGCATACATGTATTGGTGCAACTATCTTTGGAAAATACAGTCTGCTACAGCTTTACTGGAAGGAAAATTTGTTCTTAAGATTTCTTATTTATCTGTGTGGAGAACTATAAGCCCAATGAAATGTTAAACAGCAATGGATAGAGCTGAAATGCAAGACTTGCTATTGAGGCAATCCGTTTCTAATATTTAGTTATTTAGAAATTGAGAAGTAACTTTTTTATAAATAAACTTTGAAAGTAAATTTTTAACTAAAAATTCTATTAATAATTTGAGACCATATAAAAGGCCAGAGGGAGTTGCTTTAAGTAAATCCAGAATTTTTTAAACTCCAAATTACCTCATTAGCATCAGTTAACAAATCAGATTGGTATAGCCTTCCCAAGTGCTGTACGTACAGTCCCTGAGATTCAGTGCAAGGCAATAGGCCAACATTTACTTTTAATGTTTAACAAAGAAAAATAGAAAGTGTAAGTTATTTTATGCTGAAAACACACGATAAAAAAATTATATTGAAAAAATTAGACTATCCTAACATTTCAAAATGAGGGAAATAGGATGCTAATGTTATTAATAATCAGCGTAGTATAATAGGGAATTATTTAGAATGAAATGGAAAGGGTAAGAGAGAACTCAAATGCTCTGACATATTTCTTCTGAATTCATAGCAGTATGTTATTTATATAAATCATTACTTCTCGTCATTCTCTCTCTCCGCATATATATATATATATATATAAAAAATTTGAATTTTTTTTATCTTGCCTTCACACTAGTTGTGTGCTCACTGCTGGTTCCTGACACACTAAACACTGTGGATATTTGATGCAAGTTGACAAAAGTTAATGACAATGAAGGCAGGTATATTTTATATCTTGTTTATTTTATGGCATGTAAGAGTTAAGAACTTTGAATTATTGGTTAGTTTGAAGGAATCTCTTTTTGGACAGAACAAAGAGCTTTGCCATGTGGGGATTTTGCTCATCTTGCAAGTGCAAGAAAGAAAGCGCATTAGGTGGGCGATGCGTGAGGAGGGGAACAGTCCTCACTTCATTTCATTGCTCACAGATTACTTCAAATTATCCTCCCAGGCATCTGCCTCAATTAACATCCCATCTATTACTCCTCTACTTTTGTTCTCAAGGAGGAACATCTTTATACTCTGATTGGTTTGTTTCTCTCCCCCTCCATAAACAAAACATCTTGCTAAATTACCTTTCACAAAAGCCACTTTTAGATAGCTAGGTAAGTGTTATGTTTTAAGATAAAAGCCTGAAGGAGCACAATGCTGAGTTTTCTGAAAAGGAAAAAAATGTGCACAGCTCCCTGGATGTTTCCACACAATACCCAGAGTACTCAAGAGTTAATGAAAGGAGCTTCGGTTTTCAATCCACATGATCTGGGTTCAAATACCACCATGACCTGAGCAATATTAGTAAGCCACTTAATATCTCTGAAGCTCACTTCATTTATGTAGAAAATGGGAATAATGCTCCTATCATGCAGGACTGTCGCAGGAATTAAGTGAAATAGCATGCAAGAGTGACTGGTACTAAATAAACCATCCGTACGTTCCATTTTATCATCTTCACCCAACTTGGTTGCTATATATTTCTGGGTGGGGTTTGTTTTTTTTTTTACATTTTTTAACCATTTCTGTTTTGTTTTTAATGTGATAGATGAAGAGTTTGAAATTGCACACACATAAATAGACACACACACAATCTCTCTGTTTTAAAAAATAACTTTCCTTCTTCTTTTTTTCCTTTTTCCTTTCTTTCTTCTTTCCCAAGATATTTCAATATCTTCTGTGTGTCTTCTACCGTAGATACTTAGCATCAATTAGGAGGAAAGAGCACTTGAACAAATAAATAATTAGACACATCTATAGTTACAGCTGAGAAAGAAAGCGGTTGAAAGTTCTGGAAGTGACCCTCATAGACAGGGTAGTCAAGAAAGTCTTTTGTGAGAGGAGCTAACTGAACAGAGAACTAGAGAACCGTGTACGGACTAATCTCCATTTGCCGCCTAGGCACCCACACCCCATTCTCTCTGCCTGTCTCGGCCCTGCGCATGCTCAGGGGGGCTGGGTCCTGAAGGCTGCGTTCCTGTGCTCCCCCAGGCTTGCTGGTGGGTTCTGACAAAGTGAGACAGTGGCTAAAGACTGCAGGGCAGGAAGACAGAGACTAAAGTGTCCCATGCTTTGATGCCATCTCTGTGGCTATAGCTGCTTCGTTCTATGACTACCACTCCTAGCAGAAGACCCTTCCCATGGGTGTAGCTCCTACCAGGCTCAGACAATACCATGCCCTCTTCCATACTCCTTTCAGCCCTGGGTGTGCTAATGGCTTCCCGGTGTTGCTGGTCCCTGGGTGCCTCACTGAGTCCTCACCTCTAAAGTCTCTTCACTGGGGCCATCTCATGTGCAGTCTCTTTCTAGCCTGGAATCCGACTGTTGCAAAGAGGAGTTGGTTGCATGGCTGCATGAAGGAGCTGGAAGGAGCCGTGCAGGGGAGGAAAGAGCGTGTGTGAAGGTCCTAACGTGGGCAAGAGCTGGAAGTGGAGTTAGGAGCAGGGTTGTGGGATTGCAGGCCTGGGAGGGAGGGGGAAGCGACATGAGATGGCAGTGGAGAGGTGGCAGGGACCATCTGGGCCTCAAGGCTACCCAAAAAGCTTGGATTTTATTTCATGCGTGAACTCACGAGTTCTCTCACTTATAAATAAGACAAGTTACTTGCTCATTCAAATTGTTCTCTATTTAACCAGCAGGACAGAAAGCCAGGAAAGAATAAGGAGATTTTGTCTATCAAGAGAAGTATTATACTTTTCTATGTACACATACATATTTTTTATGTTGTTTTAGTTATCATTGTTGTTATTCTTTTCATAAAAGGCTTAGTTTGGAATGCACACCTAGAATAAAAATGTGGTTTGGAAAATATATAAATATGCTTCAATGTTTTGAAATCTTCAAGCACAGTTTCATTTCCACCATGTAGTACGTTGCGAAGGTCAGGGATTATTATTATCGCTGCTCTGATAAGGTCAAAGCCTATCTTTATCAGTGAATTAGCTCCATTTATTTCTTTAATGCTAAACACAGTCAATTTATTTCAAGCTTACTTCAGTTTAAATCAGTGAATCTGTGTATCCTTCTGTTCCTCTTCTTGCCATTGAAACATTATCGATCTAAACTAAAGCAGCATGAAACCAAAGAGAGGAGTGAAGCTCTAGGGTGGATCCGTTTTGCCATTTTTTCCACTCATTTCCAAGAGATCTTTGCATCTTCCGCATAAAGGAAGAGCAAACCAGACCTCTCCCAGAACCATCTGGCTGGCTGCGAGAATGCTTTTTATCATGCAAGTAAACTTTAATTCCAAGCAGAATGTACCCCTTTGCTGGTTTTCTCTTTCCTCATTGTCCTTTCTTGGCTTTCCTTCTCACCCTCCCTTTTGTCACTCTTAGTCTGAGCCTTTTCTGGAGGTTAATGTTCCTGGGTGCTCACTGGGACCCCTTCCTGTCAGCTCTCCCATCTGATCTATTCTCCACCCTCTCTGTATGCTACCCACCAAATGACTCCCTCACAACATCCTTTTCCTCACTTCATAATCCCCAAATCCTGCTATTCACAAACCAAAAACACCTTTTCTTTGTTTACATCAAAAGATCCTTTTTTTACATCTTTTGATGTAAGATCCTCTTACATCAAAAGATTCAAATTTCCTTTGCATCAGGCCAACCACCTTGTAATCATCCTTTGCTTCTGTTGTGTTCTCACATCCCACATCCAATCTGCCAAGAAAATCTTGTCTACCCTACCCTCAACATATACAGAATCCAACCACTTCTTATCACCTCCACAGCTACCACCTGGTCCCAGCCACCATTATCACCTCTTTGCTGGATTCCAGCTTTTCACAACTCTCCCTGTTTTAAACCTTGCAGCCCATTCTCCAAACAGTTAACACCTAATCAGACAATGTCATTTCCCTGCTCAGAACCCTGCAGGTCTCTCTGTTTCACTCAGATGAAAAGCCAACATCTCTAGAATGAACTGCAGGGCCCTACATAATCTGCAGGCTGCCCTGCATACCCCAGGCCCTTACTTCCTACTCCTCCATTTCTCACCCCAATGGACACATATGTCCTCTTGAACTCACTAGGCACACTCCTGCCTTAGGGCTTTGTGTTTGCTGTTCTCTCTCCCTGTACCTTTTTCCTCTAGACAGCACACAGATAACCCCTTCACCTTCAAGTCCAAGCTCAAATGTCATCTCTTCCATGAAGCCTACCAAGACAACCTGCATCAGTCACGATAGGGTACATTACACTGTGATAATAACAACCCCTAAAGCTTCATGCCTTAACACACAAAAATTTACTTCTAGCTCATGCTATGCATCTACACAGGTTGGCAAGGTGGTTCTTGCTTGTTCTATTCATTCAGGGACCTAGACTTATGGTGGTTCCATTTTAACATGGAACCACTCAGAGGAAATATGAGCTGCCTTGTCTTACTTAGGTCTTACACGTGTCTCCAATCAGAAGACACACATATTACTTCTACTAACATTTCACTTAAAGCAAGTCACGTGGCTATGCTTACCTTCAAGAGATCCAAGAAAAACAATCCTACCATGTACCTGAAAGGAGGAGAATCAGAATGCATGACAACAGCCTGCATTAGTTTAATTTATTGCCACAATAATGCTGCACAACAAACAACTGACATATCCCAGTGGCATCCAACATTACTGTTTATTGCTTACGCTTGCAAGGGTAATAGGTAAGGTGGCTCTGCTGCTTTGACCATGCTGGCCCACATGGACAGGAAGCAGCTTGTGTTGGCTGGTCCAGGCTGGTCTCAGGTGGGCTCTCTGTGCTCTGTGTCTCTGAACCTCCAGTGGGCTAGCTCACCATGTGCCTACAATGGCGGCAGAGGCACAAGGGAGAGCCAGTGGAAACACACAAGGACACTTGAGGCCCGGGCTTAAAACTGGCTGAAAATAATATACTGAAGCTTCTATTTCTTGATCCACCAACTCTGGAAAAACATTGTCAAGGTTTATGATATTTATATTGTGCTTTATAACTATTAAATGTTCCATGCTCTTTCTGTATATATTGATTCTAAATATTGAAAGGAATAAACAGCATTTACAATATTATGATAATATCACTGGATTGCCATTAGCTACAAGTAACAGAATATCTAGTGCTCTAGATAAATTTTTTTCTAAACAAAATTTATGAAAGGCCATTGCTTTGGACTGAGCTCCTGCACTGGGCTCTAACAGACCAAAATGGAGTTGCTTATGCCAAATCTTGCATAATCAAACTGAAACTTTAAGGAAGCAGATACATCCCAAAACAGACTATTTTTTTTCCTGAAAAGAGGGCATTCTAGTCTTCCTGAGTCAGCATAATAAGGAAGTCCCCTCAGCTTTAACCCTAACCAATAAAAAGTAACTTGATGTTAACCAGTGTTTTTTTCTATTGTTCTATTTCCTTGTTATCACCTTTCACAATCCAGTTTCTGCTATTGCCCAGTGGGAGTGCTCATTCTATTTTGTAGGATGGAGGCTGTCCTGATTCATGAATTACAAATAAAAACCAATTTTATTCTAGCACTTGCTGATGAAAAGAAAAAAGAAAAGAAAAAAACAAATATAAACCAATTAGATCTATAACTACATGTGTTGTAATTTTGTCCTTTGACAGTAGCTAAAAGTCTCAGTAAAGGGTTTATTGCCTCACATAATAAGTAAGCTATGTTAGTTATTTTGAACTTAAAGAATGTGTAGCCTTTGGGCATGATTTTCTGTAATTCTCATTGCTTTTCCCTCAGCAGCAATATAACTATAGGAGCTTCAGATATCGTGTCCTTATAAAACAACATACAAAGTCAGAAAGGAACAAGTCATTGCCTATGTTCCTTTTGAAGAGTGAGGAAATTATATCTCATTGACTTGGGTTGCATCATATGCCAATGCCTAAACTAATCACATGGAAGGAGATTCCGTGATGCCCCATGCATTCCTCAGGTTGAGGTGAAGCCCATGTAATATATAGTAATACCTGAACATAATTTGGATATTGCTTAAAGTAATAAGGGAGGAAATAATTGTTAAGTAGGCAACAAACAGTGTCTATCTTTGCTACCCAACATCCACACCGAGACTTTGTCTCATATAGGGACTTTCAAAAATGATCAGTCCTACAGAAAACACACTCAGCCACTCCTCAAAGGAGAAAACCCAAGTCTCATCAGTTATTCTATTAAGCTCTAAGTTTAGTATTTAACTTTGGAGTTGTGCAGTATTCTCTATGTAAGGACCACATATGGTTTCTTGCGGTCCAGGAACTTCCATGTTCAAAATAGGCTATTCACCCAAACAAACCCAACATGCAATGGTGAAGAAGGAACCGTGAAATTTCAGTTTTTAAATATCCCATTTGCAGAAAGGAACAATGATAAAGTGCACTTAAGAGTGACTGGCTCATGTTCTGCAGGCCTGCTGATCCTGTTTTCTGGAAGGATTTCTCGATTGCTCCCTCTTAGAAAACAATGTTTGCCCATTGTACTGTAAAACCACAATTCATTAGAGAGTTCTAGGAACTACAGAGATTTAGTAGCCTACTTCCTGTCAGATAGGTTCAGGGTCTTGGTGTTCATTCTGAAGAGCTGAACAATCCCAGGCTGATGCCACTCTCCTTGAATTTTCTTTGATAATACAGTTCCTTTAATAACTAAGTAGGCTTTCAGTATGTCTGTTTCTAGGCAATTCCATAAACTATAAAATAACCAATGATAAAGCTCTTGTCTAGACATGATATATAAGAATTCCTGTCTCCAATCTTCTGACTTCTGTTATGATCCTTCCTCAAGGCAGAGTGAAACAAAAGACTCAGAAGAGGAGAGTGTCCCCTCTCAATGTGACCAAAGCTGCCAGATTTCCCCCCTTTGTTAAGCAGAGTATTCTTAGGAGAGTTTCTTAGGAGAGGCCCAGGGACACAGACTTATCAATCTCATCTTCTGCTAAGTCTGTTGTTTTCCTGCCTCTGCTTATTCTACCTCACATGGAAGTAGAATATACAGTATTAGCTTTTGTAATAAGAGGTCTGGCTAAAAGTTTGTCAATTTAGTTTATCTTTTAAAAAAACCAACTATTTGTTTTGCTCATCTATTGTATTTTTGTGTGTGTTCCAATTTCCTTTATTTCTACTCTGATCTTTATTATTTCATTTCTTTGACTAATTTGGGGTTTGGACAGCTCTTGTTTTTCTAGTTCTTTGAGATGTATTATTAGGTTGTTTATTTGAAGCTTTTCTACTTTTTGATGTTGGCACTTATTGCTATAAACTTTTCTGTTAGTATTACTGTTGATGCAGCCCATGGTTGTGATGTTTTGTGTTTTCATTTTCATTTATTTCAGGAAATTTTTTTGTTTCCTTCTTATCTTTTCATTGACCCACTAATCATTCAGGAACTTATTGTTTACTTTCCATGTATTTATATAGTTTCCAATGTTCCTCTTGTTATCGATTTTAGCTTTATTCCATTATAGTAGAGAAAATACTTGGTATGATTTAGTTTTTTTGAATTTTTTTAAGATTTGTTTTGTGGTCTAACATATGATCTAATCTTGAGAATGTTCCATGAGCTGAGGATAAAAACGTGTATTCTGCAGCTGTTGGATGAAATGTTCTGTAAATATCTATTAGCTCCATTTGGTCTACAGTGCACATTAAGTCCAATGTCTCTTCATTGATTTTCGGTCTGGATAATCTTTCCAAACCTAAAAGTGGGGTTTAAGGTCTCTAATGATGATTGTATTAGAGTCTATCTCTCTCTTTAGCTCTGATTACATTTGCTTTATATTTCTGGGTGCTCCAGTGTTGGGTGCATATATATTTAGAATTATTATATCCTGTTGATGAATTAATCGCTTTGTCATTCTATAATAATGTTCTTTGTCCCTTTTTACAGTTTTTGTCTTGAAATCTATTTTACCTGATAGAAGTATAGCTACTCCTGATCTTTTTTTGGTTTCCATTTGCATGGAATATCTTTTTCCATCCCTTTATTTTCAGTCTATGTTTGCCTTTATAGGTCAATTGGGTTTCTGGTTGGATCTTGTTTTTTTTATCTATTCAGCCATTCTGTCTTTTAATTGGAGAGTTTAGTCCATTTACGTTCAATGTTATTATTGATAGGTAAGGACTTACTATTGCCATGTTGTTATCTGATTTCTGGTTGTTTTGTCATCTTCTCTTTCTTCCTTCCTGTCTTCCATTTTGTAAAAATGATTTTCTTTTGTAGTGTACTTTCATTTGTTGCTTTTTGTTTTTTGTGGATTGGCTGTAGGTTTTTTTATTTGAGGTTACCATGAGGATTGCAAAAAACATTTTATAACCAATTATTTTAAACATATGACAACTCTTCTTACAAGCAAACAAATAAACAAGTAAAGAGAACTCTAGCAGAAGTTCTCCTCTTTAAATCCATCCCTCCACCACTTTTTAACTTTTTGTTGTTTTCATCCATATTTTTTTATACTATGTATCTCTCAAAAAGTTGTTGTAGTTATTATTTTTGATAGGTTTGTCTTTTAGTCTTCCTACTCAAAATATAAGTGGTTCATGCACTGCAATTAAAGCAATATTCTATATTTGTGTATTTACTGTTACCAGTGAGTTTTATACCTTCAAATGATTTCTAGTTGCTCATTAACGTCCTTTTCTTTCAGGGTAAAGAGCTCCTTTTATCATTTCTTATAGGACACTCCTGGTGTTGATGAAATCTTTCAGCTTTTGTTTGTCTGGGAAAGTCTTTACTTTTCCTTCATGTTTGAAGGATATTTTTGCATGACATAATATTCTAGGATTAAGATTTTTTTTTTCCTTTAGCACTTTAAATACATCATGCCACTCTTTCCTGACTTGTAAGGTTTTTACTGAGACGTCTGCTGCCAGACTTCTCCTTCACATGACATTTTTTTCTTTCCTTTTCTTTCTTTCTTTCTTTTTTTCTTCCCTTAGGACCTTTCCTTTATCTGTGACTTTGGGGATTTGGGGAGCTTGATTATTTAAATGACTTGAGATAATCTTGTTAGGGTTAAATCTGCTTGGTGTTCTAAGACCTTCTTGTACCTGAACATTGACATTTTTCTTTAGATTTGGAAGGCTTTCTGTTATTTCTTTGAATAAACTTTTCTACTCCAATTTCTCTACTGCCTCTTTAAGGTCAACAGCTGTTAGATTTGCCCTTTTGAGGCTGTTTTCTGGCTCTTATAGGCATGGTGCATTCTTTTTTTTTCTTTTTTCTCTTTTGACTGTATATTTTCAAATAGCTTGTCTTTAAGCCTGCTAATTCTTTCTTCTTGATAAATTCTGCTGTTGAGAAACTCTGATGCATTTTTCAGTTTGTCAGAAATGTGATATTCTTGTTTTCAAAACACAGCATAAAAAAAACACTATCCTAAAAAAAGGCCTATCATGTCATTCTTTTTAACACTAGGGAGATAAACAATCCAAAATCCCATGTCTGCCTAGGAATTTAAGAATTTTACTCCCTAGCTTTTCTTGAGCATATATATATTTAGTGTTAATTTCTTAATAATCTTTGTTTAAATGTTTAATGGTATTTCTGCACCATGCTCAAACTTGCTCAACACAGGTTAAACCACACAAGTGTACCTTGTCTCACTTTTAGAAAAATTAGTAATTGTTTAATATAACTGATAAGCTAAATCTTTTTCTACACTATGATAAAGGATGATTTTTCTATCTCATATCACATGCTTGGGCACTGCAAATTTTCAAGTAAACTCTGCTTTCTCAAAGGTGCATTGCTGAAATTTTGGCCTCTGGTATTAAATTTCCTGCAGATATCAGAGTCCATTCCACAGAGGTAGCATTAATCTTCTCTACTGAGACAACATGTTCCCATTATTCACCAAGATAACTAGTTCCCAGATTTTGCTGACAAGATCATTTTTTCAAATGTTCTGTCTGAAAAGTTGGCAAGAACCCATTTAAGAGAATAAGGCAGCAGGGTTGAAGATCAGCCTTCCTAATGTTCAGAACATGAAGTATTTTAATCCCTTTATTGGTATATGTAGAAATAACTCCAAGATGCATGATCAGTGTTTAGTAAGAGATGAGTATGATTTTTCTACATAAATGAAATTATATTTTCTCTATATAACACATAAAATCTGAAAAAAAATTATTCTTGGCATTATATTTTTGTTTTGACTTCATGTTTGAGGTATGATTTTTTGAGGCTGTATTTATTATCCAAACTCTTTGGTCATTTGCATATGATTAAGTTCCCCAAACAGCGAGCATATTACAAAAAATCTAGGTGAGCAATCTACCCTAATTTGCTGAAGTTAAAGTACTCACTTGACATTACAAGAGAAGAGTGAATAGCATATGCTGAAAACTGATTAGTATAAAGTTAAGTCTTCCAAACAAATGTCAGTGGGCTTTTCCCTTGGTCCTTCATATTTTCAAAACATTTCTCAAGTAGTTTGTTATGTAAGATAACTCTATTAGAAGACTAATCATCAAAAGAGCAGGTATTCCAGACTTAAGTGCTACTAACAAGCTGTGTAAGGTTTACCTCTTCAGACCTCAGTTTCTTATTCTGCAAAAAAGGAAGCGTTGACCTTGATAACCTGAATTGTCTTTTTCACCTTGAAAAATATCTGATTCTAGAATTTCTGTTTTGCTGTAAAATTCCTGATCAGCTGTATAAATGCTGAATGGAGATGAGCTAACATCTGTGGGAATATCAACTACTTCTTAGCCCCTGCATGCTCTGTAGTTTTATACTAGGCATCTTTCACACTGTGGAGTAGAAATACGATTATGAGTTCATATTAACTTGTTATGTGAAGTTGACATCTCAAAGAGAGCACACTAGGAACTTGTCGATAAAGTGAAGTCCTCCAAGAACGACAGTGTGTGTGCGTGCAAGCACACAGTTATGTGTGTGAGCAGGTATGTTCACATGTGTGGGTAAGTGTGCTTGCAATTTTCGAAGAAGGTGAGAAAAGTGGTGTGGATGAATAAAGATAGAGCTCTCCTCAAAGAAACCCTGTTTCCAGGCTCTTTGGCAATGTTGATAGAATGTGACAGTTTTATAAAGGGTCATGTTTCAGTTCAAACATACCAATTTTAGATTACTCTCCTCCCTCTTTCAGTGCAAAGACATACGCAAGGTGCCCATTCATCTGTCGCACATCCCTGTGAAAATGTCTAAATTAATGAACTGTTCAGGCTCAAAGACATTTTAAAGTTGAATATCTTGGCATTTCAAAAATTTCTTTTCTTTTTTTGAACTTGACAACACATGGAGCAGATTATTCCATTGTCAGATGAAATTGCTGCACATCATATTTTCAAGCTAAGAGATTATAAGAAAAACAATTTCAATAGGTGAACACTTCTCAATAATCTCATCAGCACATTTATCAAGGTTATGAAATCTTAACGGAGGAAGCTTCTTCAGTGATTGTCTTCCAGTCCAGGGGTTGGCAAGTTACAGCCTACAGGCCAAAGCTGGTTCACCATCTGCTTTTGTAAATAAAGCTTTATTGGAACACAGTCACCCTCACTCATTTATGCATTATGTGCTGACCTGCTCTGGTAGCAAACTTAAGTCATTGTGACAGAGACCATATGTCACAGAGCCTAAAAAATGAACTTTCTGGTTTTACAGAAAAAGTTTGCTAGCCTCTGACCTAGACCAGAGGTTCTCAATTACTACTATTATTATTTCTTTTTTAAGTATGAGTGGCCCAGGCCCTTTTCTCAAAATAATTAAATTACCATTGTTTGCCCGGATGATAAATTATTCCTGGTAGTTCTTGTTGCAGATACTCTGGTATTCACCATCAACCAAGTCCTTCTTTGTTAACCAACCACTGATTTTGCACCTAGAATTCTCAGTACAAATTAAGCTTTGCAAAATAGGCACACTCATGCAGGCTTTTGAAGGTCTTGGAAACACAGGACATTTCCGCAGTAACGGTCCAGTGTTAATTCTTCGACTAGAAATTGAAGCAGTGGAGATGGCAGATTCCTGATTCCTGGATCACAATTATCGTAGCACATTCTTAAACTGTAGAGTTCTGGTGGTGGCGGTGGTGGCCTTCTGATCTCCCCCCTTGCTGATATGGGCTGAGACAGTAGGACTCCTGCCAAGAAGGTCTGCCATATTCTGGGAGTCATTCCAAAGACCCTGCCCTGAAATCGTTCCGTTAGCTTTTTCAATGACTTTATAAATGCATACCTGAATTAAATTTTTTTGTGTTTAATACCTTAAGTGACTTTTATTTTCTTTACAAAACACGGCCGTTGTATCTTGATCACATGCTGAATTCTTGCTTACATGAGCCTGATCTGAGATCCTCCCTCCTCTTCCATTCATCCAAAGTCCCCTTCAGCTCCATTATCACACTGTTTAATCATTGTAGTTTTATAATGAATTTGCTATTTGGTAGGACGAGAACTCTCTTGTATATTTTTTTGGAGGGATGGGGCATTCTTGAACATTAATTCTTGCAAATAAACTTTGGAATCAATTTGCCGAATCTCCCTGCATCTGTCCACCACAAAAAGAGTTGAAATTTTAATTAAAATTGCATTAAATTAATAAATTATTTGGGGGATAAACTAACGTCTTTATAATATTAGATCTTCCTATTGAAGAATATAGTTTGCTTCTGTGTTTCTTTAATCCTTCTTCCACGGGAGCACACATTTTTAATTAAAATCAAAAAAGGAAAGAAAGAAATAACGGATTTCACCCATGGCTTTAGTTGTATGAATGAACACTGATGGATACTGAAACAAAATGTAACATCATAAGGGTAGTATGAATTCTGAAAGCCGTTTAAATGAAAATATTTATAAATCAAATGACATCTACATACACTGGAAAACAGTAATGAATACAACTGAAAGATATACTATTGGATCTAAATATTATACTTGGGGTACACATGAATTTGATCATCCCTTGAAATAATTCCAAGGATTTCTTAGGTATCTATCCAATGGATTGGAAAGCAGCAGTTTAGACCAACCAGCCCTCTGCAGTGAGAATCCTTGACAGCATTCCTGATCAGCTATTGTACAGGGTAAACTTCCAATAAGGAGAATTCACTACTTGGTAGGGTGGTAGCTATTTCATTCATGGAAAAATCTAACAGGAAAAGTTTACTTCTTCATATGGAGTCAAATCTACCTGTGCTCCTGTTCCCCAGAGCTAAAGTGAACAAATCTTGTTTCTGGAGTGCTCCGGTCCTTCAGATATTTGATAGCAGTTTTCATCTCCCCCACGCCCACTTCAATTTTCTCTTGTCAGTTCAATTTCCTTTTACAGCCTATTTCCAAACCCTCCACTATTCTAGTCACCCTTTTGCAAACATACCTCAGTTTCTCAGAGTCCCATTTAATGAGCAAAACTCAGCAGGAGCTAACTCCGACACTCTAGATATGTGTTCTAACGTTCGAATGAGACATTTTCATGCACACTGCACTTTGGCTCAATGTTGTACATTTTATCACCTAGGTTTTTGGATTTTCCTACCTAAGCTCACCTCGGTTTGTGGGTTCTTTCCTACCAGGTAGCTCTGAATATGCACATTAAAAAATGCACATAATTTTTTATTTTTCTTTGGAAATAATTGCAAATCTGTAAGAATAATAGTACAAAGGACATCTACATATCCTTCCCCCAGATTCACTATTGCTGACATCCTACCACATTTGTTTTATCATTTGTGTTCTCTCTTTCATATTACCATGGTTAATTGTGTTGGTGCTTAAATTGTCCCAGATTTGGCCAATGAGAGCCCTTTAAGCTGTCTCTTGCATCCTTTGTTCATGCTCCCGTTATTTTTTGAGCACTTTCTTACTTTCTAGCAGAGTAAGATAATTTCCCGGTTTCACCTACACTGTGCCAGCCCTGGAATCAGCCACTTCTCCAAAGAACCCTAGTTTCTTTTAGTGGAGAATTAAATCTGTACTTTATAATTAATTGATATTTTAAAAGCCTGCAGGTATCTTAGAGATCATATGGCCACTCCTTCTTTAGATGGGTGAGCTAACTTTGACCCAGAGAGTTCCAGTCAAAAAGTTACACAAATGGTTATTTGGAGATAGAATCAGGGCCAAAGTCAGGATCCTAACTCTCAAATATCTGATACCTGTCCTTTCTGTTTTATAACTGTTCAGCCTTCATATAGCACTCAGCAATAATCTGTGTCAAGTTTCATTCTTTTGGTTTTAGTCAATCATCTCAACATCCTGAGACATTTATTTATTAACCAGTATTCTCGTTGAATACACAATCTTCATCCAAATGTCTTAAAAGTAAATTTCTAAACTGAGACTGGATCTATTTCCAATTTCAGAGGAGATTTCTTGGGCTGAGTTATAAATCTTTGAATAATGAGGTTTTTAATGAAACCAGGGCTAACACATCATTAGCTGTGTGGGTAGAGAACGATGCTCCTATAATCACTATTTCTTTTGGAGCTTAATGGAAAAATACAAAATATTGAGAATGTTTTCTTATTATTACTTAATTTGTCAAATCCTCATCATTTATGCCACATTTTAAATGAGGTGGAATAGTTTTTAAAGACGCTACAGAGATCATTACAAAAGCATTGGGAAGTCAAATGTAGGTGGGAGGGGGAAGGAAGCAGAGGAGGCAAAAAGAATTACTAAGCTCCATGTGAATCCGGGCGCCAGCAGCACACGGCAGCTTAGTTCATTGCCAACAGTCCATAGGGGGTCATAATATGAAAGTTAAAATGGAATTGAGATAGGTGTGTTGACAGTTCTGCATCCATAGCATCCATCCATCCCAAGGCACCATCTGTTACATCTCCAGTCTTTTTGTGAGTATCAGCAATAGAGGTAATTAAGCAAATGAGCAGTTAAAATGGAAGTTCTCAGGAAAGAGAAGAATTTAGCAAAGTAATAACAATAGGGTATCATTGTAGGAGCAGGGGCTGAACACCTGGAGCCTCTTCATGTGTGTAGCAGAGAGAACGGAGGAGGGGAGGGGGCAGAATGGTAGAGCCCACAGCTTTGTAGGGGCCCAGGGGGGCTTGATTCTCTGAAGGTTTGCTGGAAAATGAACTCACAAAAGGCAGATTAAATGGAGAAAAGGCATACAGATTTATTTAATATTTATATGCAGGAGCCTTCAGAATGAAGGCCCAAAGCTCAAGGGGAAATTATTCATTTTCCTGCTTGGGTTCAACAAAGTACAGACCGCCATGTAGAAATAGGATTGGACAAAAAGGGTGTGATCTAAGGCTAACAGACTGTGTAGGGAAACCCAGCAAGGCCTGTCTAGATTCTTCCTGGCCTCTCCGAGCAGCATTTCTTCTTCCTTCTGGGTGTGGGACAGGGCCCTCTCTGGAATGGGGATTTTATGACCTACAATCAAACAAGGTAGGTCAAATAATTTCTTTATAGCCAATTTTTACACAGAATAATTTTATATCTTATGGCTGACTTTTGAGAAAGGTGGTTCTGGAGTCTGTGACCCACCTTGGGGAAGGGATTCTAGTTTCTACAGCTAGCCCCAGGGGGAGAGAATGGGATTGGGAGACAGAAGGGTAGGAGAAGGTCAGAGAAAAACCTTTGCTTCAGAGACTGCTTCTGAGGCCCTCCTTTGAGGGTATTGTTTCTGAGCCCCAACGGTTTCATGGCGCTCATGGTCTCAGGAGCTGCTGACGGCACAGGGAGAATGTCTCTGACTTCCTTAGTAAGGGGGAAGAAGCATGAACAGAGAGGTTTGAGCACACTCTAAAAAGAGGCCAAATTGGCATGTCAGCGCCACAGGGACAATGATGCCTTCATTTGAAGATCCCCTAAAATCAGTGCTTCTTTTAACAAAGTTGGCCGCGGTAGCAGCAGGAGCTCCAGTCTCTGCATTGGCACCTGGGGTGGCAGCATCGGGCCTGTATCTGGCCTGGGACATAAGAGGAACTACGTGGCCCAACTAAGGGAAGGGCTGAATTTCTGAGGCCACTAGAGCTGAGGGGAGCTGGCCCACCACGTGAGAACAGAGCTTCCCTGTCCCTCATGCAGAAACCATCCCTGACAGTGCTCAGAGGGCTGGAGAGCTGACAGGAAAGAAATCCACGTCCTGGATGATGTTTTTGATGGTGATGTTTTTGACCTATGGTGTTGGTGGGACCATAGAGGCAACGGGGCTCCTTTTTTCCAGATTTTGATCTTTTTTGCTTTTTGCTGCAATGTTTTGATCTTTTTCGCTTTTTGCTGCAATACAAAACATTGCCTTCTTTTCCCAATATTTTGAGCTTTCTTAACTTTAACCCCTTTCTTCCCCGATCTCTCCTCTCCCCTCCCCTTCTCTCCTCTCCTCCTCTCCCCTCTCCCCCTTCCCTTCCCTTCTCCTCTCCTTCCCCAGCCTTACACCCCAGGCCTGTGGGAAACTTGGCCTCCCCTCAGCTTCCGCAATCAGACACCAATCTTCTCCCCACTCGGGAGGAGAAGCAGCTTTTCCTTGGAGTCATGTCAGCTTTGCCACTGCTCCTGCTCCTGCATCAGAATGCACTTCCTGCTCCTGGGATTTTGCCTTATTTTTCTACCAAATCGCTCCTAATAACTGGCTTCCTGATCTTTCTGCTGTGCTTTCCTGAGGAAGATCCTTCCTTCTCAGGGAGTGGCATCACAGCCACACCACCTACTGACAGGCCTTCCCAGGTGTTTGGACTTCTGCATATTTCCAGCTACCAGATACCCCTGCCCAAAGGCTCCACCTGCTCAGGCTGAGCTCTTGGCCTGTCATATTCCTGTTGCCACCTATTGCCTACCTCTAGTTACCTTAAATGCCCTTCACACATTTCCTTGTTCCCCTCTCCCCGCAGGTGGGCCCTTTGAGTTTCAGAGCTGCTGAAAGTCCTTCCTTGCCTGAGCCATGGTAGTAACTGGGGCTTCTATCTAGAAATAGATAAACGGTGCGAGGACATGGCAAATAATGTTCTAGTAATACAGATATATTCAAAAGAATATAGCTGAGACTAGATAGCATCAAAACTGTCCCAAATTCATGAGCTCTTAAAATTGTTTCAATTAGTTTCAGTTCTCTGAACAGACTCGGAGGTGCAATAAGCCCCACAATGTCTTCACACTGATTCAGCTAATGGATGTCAAGCTATTTGCTCTCGGCTCCTTCTTGATTAAGGTAGGAAAGGTAAACAGCTGAGAATCTGCGGAAAAATCTGATTTAGTCAGTCAAGGAGGAATGCTCCTCGGTGAGAGGTGTTTAGTTTAGGAAGGGGAAGGGCTGCCTCTAAGCATGCATATCAGAACTTTTAAATAGCCCAGTGCACCCCCCTGAGAACCAGGCACCCTGTTTGTGATGTGTCTTTAGGTCTAGGATGATCTCACGACCAGGATGGAAGCTGCAACGTGTGGACCACCCCTTCCTTCCGGATGGAGTCAAGTACCCCCAGGAAGAGTGAGAAGAGTGTGACCACACTCCAGTGACTACACCTGTAGATCTGTGGTGGAACTGCCACCAGGATCACAGCATGATGAAGATTCTAGTGCTACCCTGGGTCCATAATGGGCAAAGCTCATTCTCTGTGAGAAGAGAAGAATATTTCACTCTGTCAGTCACCACATTCTAGACAGACAGCCTGAGGAGGACTCTGGAGCCTCCAAAAAGTAAATGCTGAGATGAGACCAAACATGGAAGAAACGTATGATGGAAAGTGAGAGACAATGTGGAGGGATTCAGGAGAGGCTGAGAGACCCAGCAGACCATCATGCAGGCCTGACTCCAGTGAAGGAGAGAGGGTGGAAGGAAACAAAGTGGAGGGGAGTATCTTGGACCACCGTGCAGTTCGAAGGAAAGTTCAAAAAGGCTGTGGGGTCGAAACTGCTTGTTGGAGAGACACTACATTTCCCAGGAATGGGCCTGCCTTCGTGTTCCAGTGGTACCCATCGGGGAGCAGCCCATGGGAAAGTGACCTCAGCACAAATGGAGCACGGATTTCAGCCCGCCACAGTTGGGGCCGTCAGTACACTCGCTCCCCACAATCAGAGACCTGGGAGGCCTGTTCTCATGTCTTGCGTATAAAGTGACCAAGCCAGATTCTTACAAGTTGTTTATATGTTTGTATCCTGTTGGCTGTCAACAGAGATTTAAGGAGGTTTACATTAACAACAACAAAAACACCTCAGGCAAAGAAATAAAAATAAACTGTTAATACAAGAAAAGAAAAAGATGCTGTAATAAGAACAGCTACTCTTTATTTAGCACGAACCAAGCACCAGGCACTTTATATCTTTATATCTTATCCTTTCAACAACCTTGAAAAGTCTTTTTCCCAATGATGACACATATTTGAAGGGGTTAAGTGACCGAGAGCACACAACCTCAGCCAATATGTTAAGTAGTCAGGATTTGCATCCGAATCTTTGGGCTCCAAAACTATACGCTTTCTACTCTGTCACACTGAAGAGGAAAAGACAAGAGAGCAATTATGGCAGAAAACAGACTGCGTATTATAGAATAAGCACAAAACTGAACTCTGAACATCCCAGCAGCCGAGGAAAAAGGAAAGATGCTTGGTTACAATAGCTCTCATTGGCTTTTAAAAGAAGAACATGAAAAGGTAACATGAGAAGGTAAACATTTTCCTAGACTTGAGTTCCAAAAGAAATTTGGCAAACCAAATCTGAAAATAAAGAATATTGAGACACTTTGAGAAAGAGAAGCAGTAATGGATGACTTGTGTGTTCACAATAGCTTTAACTTTTTTGCAGTGTCATAGCATGGAGGGTTTCAGCACATTTGACATTCCCTGACCTCAGTGTGAGCAGACAGAAGGAATCTGGACTTCACGGCTCTCCATGTCTATGCAGCAGGCCTGGGGTGCTCAAACCCAGCACATTCCAAAAGAAGGACTGGTTCTTGACCAGCTGCTTGGAGATAATCTCTGAGACTTTGGAATGCTCTGCTTGACAATGTTGTCTTTGTAAACCTGGGGACTACACCAGATCGTGTATGCCGACAATGTGCCTCATGGTGAATGCCTGCTTTTTATGCAGGAGGCTGTGGGTCATGCGTATATGTTTGACCTCTACAGGGGCGGGAGACTGCACAGCTAAGGCCAGTCCTGTGGGCACTATATGCCTATGTGACTGGTCCCCAATAAAAATGCTAGACACCAAAGCTGGGGTGAGCTTCCCCGTTTGCAATACTTTGTACATGTTGTCACACATCATTGCTAGGAGAATTAAACACTGGATAACTCCACTGAAGATGACAAGTGGCAGCTCTGTGCTTTATCTCTTCTAAAATCTGACCCATGTGTCTTTTTCTTTAGCTACCTTAATCTGTATCCTTATACTTTAATAAACCATAACCATGAGTATAACAACTTTTCTGGGTCCTGTGAGTCCTTCCAGGAAATCATAAAAGCTGAGGGTGGTCTTGGGGATCACTGGCATTTTGTCTTTATTCTTTCTCCTTCCCTTCATCTTTCTCCAGTCAACAGACATGTCTCCCCTTTTTAATTTCCTTTTCATCCCCAAATGCCATTCCCTAAAGAGGCAGACAGTAAGCTCTCATGGCTGAGCAGTTTTCTTTCCTCACCTCAAGACTTGCTAACAGCTGTAAAATGAGAGTGAGATGTGCCTGTATTTATAATGCTTTCTATTCTTAGATCTCAAATCACTTGACAAACAGCATCTAATCCTCCAAGAGCAAAGGACCGTACAGTGTGATTCTTTCCACTGCACAAATGAGGAAACTGAGACCCAGGCGTGACGGCTTGCCCATGCCTTTCAGAGCTGTCTGTGGGCCATGCTTTAAGAGTGACAAAGCTGGCCCTACTGCTTATTGCTGCAGGTCCCCAACTCCTCAACTCTTGCTAAGACCACCTGATTAAATCATGGCTGTATTGAAAAAAATGACTTTGAAAAGAGGCCAACTCCAGTGCTTTCTGCTTCTCTATTCCCTGAGGGATGCGCCTTCAGTCAGGTGTTCTTCCCACCAATTTCATTAGCATTGAGTTATAAGGATAAAAATATCCCACCCTGTCACTGACAAGTTACCTTCCACACTGAACTTACCAAGTCATCTTTTCTTTGGTAATTTTGTCAGTGACATGTTTGTTGTTGTCAGCAAGGCAAAGCCGGTGCGACCGATTCAGGGTGACCTGGGCTCTGTTCTGCTCTGAACATCAGTAAAATTGCCAGGTCTGCTTTGATTTCAGAATTTGTGTTGTAGGTAATGATGATATATGAGCTCATGGAGCAGATTTGATTCTCAGTGATCAGAATGCTTCTGGCAGCTAAGGAGGGGGGAAAAATCATTTCGATCTACAGTATAGACAGGCTTATTTCAATGTGGGTGTTGTCAGTGGAAAACCCAGATGAGCACCAAGATGCCATTTCTACCCTGACAATTGGCCCGTACTGACAAAGGAGGGAAAGCTATTATACAAGGCAGCCAGAGAAGCTGAGAAGGGAGGGTTGGGTGGTGGGGTGGGGGACAAACCAATTGGGGAGACCAGATTTCAGGTTGGCTGACTTCCAGTCATGCTCCATTATGCTCAGCTGCTAGTGTCACAGTGTCACACTGAGGACACAATCAGGTTCAAGCAAATGATTACCGTCTAGCACTGAGGTAATCTGAAAAGACAATTACAGCCCAGGAAGGCAGCTTGTGCAGGGCAATCGAGATCTGACAGGGGCCAACTGACACAGCCCCTGGTTGAGACTGTAAGGAACAGTCAGGCGCTCGTGGTAATTAAAACTGCCGGGCAGCACTGAGGAGGGCTGGCTGGGTTGGAGTTTCTGGGCAGAGCTCCCTCCCTCTCTGCCCCTGCCCCGCTGGAGCAGAGCAGATTCCCCTGCTGGGTTGAACTGTCCTAAATAAAATTTTTTGTGTATCATAAAATATACATAATATTTACCATTTTAACCATTTTTGAATGAACAGTCCAGTGGCAGTAAGTATATTCACACTGTTGTGCAACCGTCATGACTATCCAACTCCGGAGCCTTTCATCATCCTCTATTGCATAGCACAAACTGTACGCGCTATAGAGTAACTCTTCCTTTCTCCTACCACTCAGTCCCTAGTGACCACAGCTCTCCTTTCTGTCTCTGTGAATTTGCTTATTCCAGATGTATCACATAAGTGGAATCCTACAATATTTGTCCTTTTGTGTCCAGCTAATTTTATTTAGCATGATATTTTCTGGGTCCATCCATGTTGTAGCATGTATGAGAATTTCATTTCTTTTTAAGGCTAAATATTATTCCTTTGTATGCATGTAACATATTTTGTTTATTTATCCATTGATGGATGTTTGGGTTGTTTTCATCTTTTGGCTATTGAGAATAATGCTTCTATGAAGCATCCTGTACAAATATCTATTCAAGTTCCTGCTTCCCATTAGTTTTGGGTATATACCCAGAACTGGAATTGCTGGATTATATGGTAATCCTGTGTTTAATTATTTTACGAATCACCATATAAGCAAAATTTTTTTAAAGTAGAAAACCTCATAGATGTTTCAGAGGAGCCCTTCTGTGGCAGGTTGAGCAATTTCCATATATCATATAGAGAAAATTGCTATAAAAAAAAGCCAGGCTGCCACTCACATAGTAATCCTGCCTCTATGATATAAGCCTTGGCTGTCAAACATTTGTAGAGCTCCATTCCTGTACCACACACTGCTAGGTGCTGGGGACACAGCAGAGAAAAAGACAGAAGCCATCCTTGCCAAGGGAAATAGAGGGAGATAAGTCAAAGAGGGGGGGAGATAGCCGTGCTAGGGGACAGCAAAGCTAAGCAGAGAACTGAAGCCAAGGAATTCGAACTGCTGCTAACTGCATGCCTAGCAGAGGTCAGAAGCTGGCTGTGTTTTAACATAACCTAATTTAATTCTTATGCGGTAATATTATCCCATTTTGCTGATAAGCAAACTGAAGCTCAAAGAGGGAACAAACTCAAGGACATAACAGATGACACGTACTTCTTCACCATCTCATCAGTGTTCAGAGAGTCAGAGGTGCAGCCGTGGGGGGGGGGCTTCAGGCCATTGATCATAGTATTGAAAACAGATTCTCCTGACCTCATTTCAGATCACAGTTCTACAATTTATTAGGCCTGCCCATTTATCTGAGGAAATGTGAAAACATACCATGTGCTTAAATTTCCAGCCAACAACTCATTTCTAGCAATGAGTAAATTTACAGCTGGTTAAAAGGGAAAAAATAGAATTATAAGCTCTTTTTAAAAATTTTTTTTATTAAACCATAAATTCCTCAAAGATAGGTATATCTGTAACCTAATATTTAATTTCATGCATCACACACTACCTACAATAGCTACTCCATAAATCAATTAAATAAATATTTATAGAGCAGTTATTATATGTTCGATGCTGAAGTGTGAACATCATTCTCCTGATTCTAAGGAGCATGCAGTTTGGCTCATGGATTAATAACAGGAAACCATGAGACTATATGCAGTAAGGTGGTAATTTACATAAAATAGGTACAAACATCTAGATCTAACATGAATGAAAACAGATGTCATATACTGAGGGCTGACCTCATGCACTAAGTGACATAAGCTTCCTTATACACACAATCTACTGTATTCCTTGCACCAACCCACTGGGGCAGGCATGAATTACATTTCCAAAGGAAACGTGAGGCATAAGTAGGTTAAGCAACTTGTCCGACGTCACACAAACAGCAAATGATTGAGGTAGAATTCCATCTCAAAGCTGTCTGACTGTAAAGCCCATCCTCTTAACTACAAATGTTGGGCTTTTTAGGTTCACCTTTCGTGAATTTCCCAAGCATAGGACAAGACCGCAATTATGGTGGGGATGGAAGGAGACCATAATGGCAAACAACCTTAGGAAAGTGGACATTGGCATGCCCGTAGCAGGCATTCCACAGTAATGTAAGTACAAAGCACAGGGAGGCCCTGGTTCCAAGCAGTCCCACCCCCAAGCATAATTTTTCTCTTCTATAGAAAATAGCAGAGCAGCACCATTAACTTGTTTAAAAATGTATTTATTTATTTTTAATAGAGTCTTTATTTAGAGCAGTTTGGGGTTCTCAGTGAAATTGGGAGGAAGATACAAAGATTTTTCATATACCCCTGCACCCCAAATGCATACCCTTCCCTATCTATTACCCACCAGAGTGGTACATTTATTACAACTGTTGAACCTACATTCCCACATCATTATCACCCAAAGACTATAGTTTACATCAGGGTTTATTCTCGGTGTTGTACATTTTATGGTTTTGGACAAATGTATAAGGATATATGCCCACCATTATAGTACCACACAGAGGATCTTCACTGCCCCCCAAATTCTCTGTGCTCTACCTCTTCATCCCTCTCTCATCCCTGGCAACCACTGATCTTTTTACTGTCTCCATAATTTTGACTTTTCTGGAATGTCATATAGTTGGAATCATCTAGTCTTTTTAGATTGGCTTCTTTCACTTAATAGTATGTATTTAAATATCCTCCATGTCTTTTCATGGCTTGATAGCTCATTTCTTTTTAGCACTGAATAATATTCCATTGTCTGGATGTACCGTAGTTTATTTATTCATTCACATACTGAAGGACATCTTGGTTGCTTCCAAGTTTTGGCAATTATGAATAAAGCTTCTATAAACATTCATATGCAGGTTTTTGTGTAGACAAATTTTCAACTCCTTTGGGAAAATACCAAGGAAGGTGATTGCTGGACCATATAGCAAAAGTATGTTTAACTTTGTAAGCAACTTTCAAACTGCTTTCCAAAGTGGCTGTTCCATTTTGTATTCCCACCAACAATGAATGAGAGTTCCTGTTGTTCCATGGCCTCGTCAACATTTGGTTTTGTCAGTGTTCTGGATTTTGGCCAGTCTAATAAGTACATAGTGGTATCTTATTGTTTCAATTTGCATTTCCTTGATGACAAGGTAATGCAAATGGGAAGCATCTTTTTATATGCTTATTTGATATCTGTGTATCTTCTTTAGTGAGGTGTCTATTAATGCCTTTGGCCCATTTTTAAATCAGGTTGTTTTCTTATTGTTGAGCTTTAAGAGTTCTTTGTATATGTTGGATAATAGTCCCTTATCAGATATATTTTTTGCAAGACATTTTTTGCAATCTGTGACTTGTTTTTTCATTCTCTTGACAGTGTCTTTTGCAGAAGCAGAAATTGATAACTTTAATGAAGTCCAGCTTATAATTTCTTTTTTTCATGGAGCATTCCTTTGTATTAAAATATTAATACAAGTAGAGGGGATTTGGGGGGTGCAGCTGGAAGGACACATCTTCCTCTTGGATTTGATACCATGAGGTACTGATGGATACAAACACAGGAAACGTACCTGTGTGGACAGGAAAGAACAAGCATACTGTCTCTTGGCTTAAAAGAAAATTATAAGCCCGGTTTACCTAATCATGTTTACTTAGATGATATTAAGCATTGGTTTCATTTCCTGATCATTTATCATGTAACTATAGGGACTGAGATATAGAAAAGTTCCATGTGCTGAGGGTGGAGGACCATCTCAACATGGAACATTTATGTTCAAAGTAAGAGCCTGCTTACAAATGCTAAGATACCAAAGGATGTACACATTTGTTGTCATTTAAATATCATCATTTATGAGTCTGTATGGCCATTTAATGTCACATGCCATGCCTCTGAATAAACAACCCCAAATCCTAACTCAAAGGCAGTCTGAGACAGTGCAGCTAATTAGAGGAAGTTTACCTGTATATGGTTACTACAAGAGGTGGAACCAATCTGCAGAACAGCTGCCTCCTCTAACCTATATCTGGGGTTAGTCCCGCCCCCCAGAAAAGAACATTCTAGGAATCTAACTTTATACATTGAATTATTTTTTATTTTTTTATTTTTTTTTTGAGACAGAGTCTCACTCTTTTGCCCGGGCTAGAGTGCCGTGGCGTCAGCCTAGCTCACAGCAACCTCAGACTCCTGGGCTCAAGCGATCCTACTGCCTCAGCCTCCCGCGTAGCTGGGACTACAGGCATGCGCCACCATGTCCGGCTAATTTTTTTTCTATATATTTTTAGTTGTACGGCTAATTTCTTTCTATTTTTAGTAGAGACAGGATCTCGCTCTTGCTCAGGCTGGTCTCGAACTCCTGAGCTCAAACAATCCGCCTTCCTCGGCCTCCCAGAGTGCTAGGATTACAGGCGTGAGCCACCGCACCCGGCCACATTGAATTATTAATAGGATGTTCTGGAGAAACACAACCAGGAAGAGAATATATTTACACACATATTATATATATAATACATAAATATAACATATACAATTTATATTTATTTATTTAATATATTATGCAATACTTACACTGCATTATATAAATATTTACATGATATTTATATAATTTTACTAATGTATAGATAGATATTAAAATATTGTCCTCTTGGTTGTGTTTCTCTGGAGAACGCTGACTACACTAGCCAGAAAAGACCTGGGATTAAAATTCATTGCTGAGAGAAAGAATGAGAGAAAAAAACTTTAAGGAATTGGCTCATGGGATTGCAGGGACTGGCCAAATTCAAGATTTGTAGACAGACCAGCAGGCTGGGAACTTGGGCAGATGTCGATGCTTCAGTTTTGAGGCAGAAGTTTTGCTTCTTTAGGAAATCTCATTTTTCTCTTCAACTGATTAAATAATGCCCACCCACATAATGGAAGGTAATATTCTTTACTTAAAGTCAACTGATCACAGATGTTAACCTCATCTACAAAATACCTTGATAACAACACCTAGATTAGTATTTGATTAAATAGCTGGGTACTGTGTCCTAGCTATCTATACACATAAAACTAACCATGCATGAAGATAGCTTATAGATAGAAGTGTATATTAGTGTAACTATCTACACAGTGATGGCAGAAAAATTTCACTGAGCTAGACATTAATGGACCTCAGCTTTGTACTACCTCCCTAAGTGACCTCCCTTTAAACTCCCTGAGCCTCAGTTTTCTCCAGTGAAGCATTATAATACTTTTCTTGCTTACCTATCATGAGGCTTGAGGAGATAAAGTATATAAAATTTTTTGGATGAAAAATCATGTACTTTAATAGCTAATATGTATTGATTACTTACTATATTCAGGCATTGTGCCAGGTTTGTTACATAAGTTATGCTATTTAATTCTCAAAACAATCCTATGAAGTTAGTACCATTTTACAGGGGAGGAAACAAAATCTCAGAGAGGTCAAGTAACTTGGACAATGTCCCACAGCAAGCAAATAGCAGCTGAGATCTAAACTGAGCTATGTCCAACTCCAAAGTCTAAGATTTAGCTTCTTTACTGTATTCAAATACATTAAGATTTATTATGAATTCATTATGTAGGTGGAGGCAAGTGAACTATATGACCAAATTCACTTTTTTTTTTTTTTTGAGACAGGGTCTCACTCTGTCACTCAGCCAAGAGTACAGTGGCATCATCATAGCTCACTGCAACCTCAAAATCTTGGGCTCAAGTGATCCTCCTGCCTCAGCCTCCTGAGTAGCTGAGACTATAGGGCACCACTCCCAGTTATTTTTCTGCTTTTTGTAGAGATGGGGGTATCACTCTTGCTCATGCTGATCTTGAACTCCTGGAGTAAAGCAATTCTCCTGCCTCGGCCTCCCAAAATGCTAGGATTATGGATGTGAGCCACTGGGCCTGGCCCAAATTCACTTTTTAATGATCACCTAAAATGCATTACAGAAGGCTCTGAACAGTTCTTGTTTGATATACAGCATCAGTGAAACCAAATGTTCAACAGCATTAATGCATATATGCACAGATCCTAATAGGAAACAAATCTATCCCTGTTAGTCTCTTAGTTTTTTTCAGTGCTTATTCTGCGTCTAAGCAATTTCCCTGTATCAATGAATCTTATCCTTATCTCCTTACACCAAGTTCTCTAGGAAACATAAAATGTGAACAGGATTACTCCAATATAAGTTATTGTACTGCAGGAACCAAGAGAATGCTACAAAGTATTATAGATATGGAAGGATGCAATAGGAAGCAAGATATAAAGAAAAATAAACACATAGGACACAATTAAACTTTCTGATACTTTCTACCATAAAATTTCCAATGTTATTAAATATGCATAAGAGAAATCTTTATTGGTTCTTTAGAAATTCTTAGTTGTTACAAAACTTTTAGCCGTCTACTCCCTTGCTGCTCTCTTACATTGCTGGAAATAATTGACATATTTCAAATACTACCTGCCATAACAGAAATATCTTAATGCTGTTTGCTTTCTGCTGGTATCAGAAATAACATTAGTTCTCTGAAATTTTTGTGCATAAAGGGAAAATGTTCTGCTCTATAAAACTCTAATGTAGTCTTGGCTGTAAGTGACTTTGTAGAAGTTTGAGTGAAAACCATTCCCACCCACCCAGGTATGCACATTAACACACATTCAGTGCCATTTCCCCATGATGATTCTTTATCAAGACTGAAAGGTTTTTGTCTGAAGTTTTATTCATCACAATTCCTAATAATCTTTGTCTCCCCCAACTTGGTGAAACCACTGACTGACTCCTGCTTCTAGTCTTATGCACACCATATCTTGAATTTGTTAATGGTACTCATTACCTAAATATTTGATTTTTCTCGCCTTCAGTAACATGGCAGTCTTGCACTTCCATGACCCATTGAATTTATGGTTGCCATTTGACCTGCTTTGGCCAATGAACTATGAGTGGAGGTGACTTAAGAATGAAGAAAGGTTACGTGCTAAAGACATGCTAGACAGGTAAAAATGTGTATTGTGCACTGCAACATTGGAAGTACACCTACAAAGCCATCTGGAAATAGAGATCAGGATGGCTGACTAGATGCAGGTAGTATGTGCCTCCTCATGGAAAGGAACAAGACTAGTAAGTAGATACTCATATTTAGAATTTCAAACAGATTGTATGGGAGAGAATACTACAATTCACCAGAAAAGTGACAGGCAAGCACCAAAAGTGAGTAAGGAGAGGGTTCAAGGCAACTTGCCTGGCCAGGGACTGGCAGAGAGCTAGAGGAAGCTTCTGGATACAAGGAAACAGTAGAAAAGAGTTCCACGGGGCCTCACACTCTGAGGCAGCCTTTTATAATCTTGGCTATGGGAGAACCTCTCTACCCATGCAGGCCTCAGGCCTAGACATTGCTCCAGAAAGGGAACCCATAAGGAATCCCACAGGCATCTGAGCCTAGAGCAGTTTCAGCAGTACCGTTTTGAGAGCCCAGATACTGGGAATCTATAGATGTAGCTTCTGCTGCTGCTTCAAGGAGGGAGAGAGGAGCTGGGTGCTCCCATGCACCCCAGGAGGGTCCCTACCACCCTTCTGTTGAGACTGAGACATGAGACGATGGTACTCCCCATAGCTTCTTACCCACGCTGCTTGCCTAGGAACAGCTCTACCCACTCTGGTCTCAGGCCCAAGGCACCATTTTGAGAGTTTAACACTGGGCTGTGCCCTACCCTTGGGCCAGGCTCAGGCTGATGTGGCTGTAGCCACCATCTGGTCAAGGAAAGATAAAGAAACTAGGCTTTCCTATGCATATGTAGAACAATACCCACTGGCCTGCAACAGGTTACTGTGAGGCTGAGATGTGAGTAAACTTCATTCCCATAGCTTCTTGCCTATACTACTTTTCTAAAATGGGCCATCCCCCCTCTGGTTACAGATCCACAGCTGGCACCATTTTGAGAGTTTAACTCTGGGCTCTGCCCCACTCTCAAGCCAAATTTGAGATGACATGGCTGTAGCCACCACCTGGCCAGAAAGGGACAGAGAAGAACAAGCTCTTCTAAGCACATTTAGGACAGTAGTCACCACCCTGCTATGGACAGCCATGGGACTGGGGACTAACCTCCCAACCCATCACAGCTACCAGAAACACCAATATGAACTACTTAGGTCCTAGTGAGTTGTTCCACAACTGCTACTGCCATCATTTACATCACACCATCTGCCCAGGGGCCTGATAACTTGCTCACACACCTGACCCATCGCTCCTAATACTAGCTTCTGAGAAAACCACCTGGAGGCCCAAGAATCAGCCCTCCAGGACCCAATATCCACTGGTGCCAGCATAAGCTGCTCTGGGGTGAAATGTGACTTAAAACAAGCACATTCAGCCCACTACTGTCACTACTGGGGCCCCAAGACTGGCAGAGCTGGTGTCCCAGGCCCACACAGCTTCAACTAATAACTGTACCCTAAGCCACCAAGAAATTCACAGATACCACTGATCCTATCTACTGCCAAAGAAATCATCTGAAGATCACACTACCACAGACACCCAAAATCAAAGCTAAGTGTCCTACTCAACAAACAACATATATGCATCTTTAGGAAAAAATTCTCCTTTATGAAAGCAATTTTAAAAATTTGGAATAAATGACTGCTTATCAATAGAAGGACACAGGAAACATGAAAAAGCAAGGAAATATGACACCACCAAATGACCACAATAATTGTCCAGCAACAGATCCCAGTCAAGAGGAATTCCTGGAGTGCCAGATAAGGAAGTCAAAATATTGATTTTAAAGAAGCTCAATGAGATGCAAGAGAAATCTGAAAAACAATATAAAGAAATCTAAAAATCAATTCTGGATATGAATGAGAAATATACCAAGGATATGGATATTTTTTTAAAAATTACAAACAGAAATTCTGGAACTGAAAAATTTATTGAAGGAAATACAAAAATGCATTTGAAGGCTTCAATAATAGACTAGACCACATAGAAGAAAGAATCTCGGGACTTGAAGATAGACCTTTTGAAATAATACAGTCAGAAAAAAAAAGAAATCAAGAATAAAAAAGAATAAGCAAAGTTTTCAAGACATCTGGGACTATATAAAGTGACCGAATTTACAAATTACCAGTATTCCCCAGAGGGAAGAGAGATCAGAAGTTTAGAAAACCTATTTAAAGAACTGATTGATAAAAATTTCCCAAGTTTGGCAAGAGAGTTAGGCACCCAGATATAGGAGGCCTAGAGATCCCCAGCAAATACATTGCAAAAAGGACTTCATCAGGGCATACTATATTTAGAATGTCCAAAGTCAAAGTGAAGAAACAACTTTAAAATTAGAAGGAGAAAAGCATGTAGTCACTTATAAAGGAAATGCCATCAGACTAACAGCAGACTTCTCAGCAGATGCCTTACAAAACAGAAAAGAATGGAATAGCACTTTCAAAGTACTGAAAGAAAAAAAATGTGTCTTCCAGGAATTTTGTATCCCTGCCCCAGAATAACTCTCATAAATGAAGAAAAAATAGTCTTTCCCAGACAAGCAAACACTGAAGGAATTTGTCACCACTACACTGGCCCTACAAGAAGTGTTAAAAGGGGTCTTAAATATGGAAACAAAGGTTGCATTCACCGTCACAAAAATATAAAACTCAAAAGTCTTCTAAAACAATCACACAAAGAAGGAAGAGAAAGGAATCAAATGGCAACACAACATAATTTTATCAAACTCAAAAACAAAAACACAGAAAAAATGAAAGAAAGAAAGCATTATAAAACAACTAGAAAACAATTAACATTATGACAGGAACAAAGCCTCTTATATCAATATTAATCTTGAATGCAAATGGATTAAATGCTCCACTTAAAGGACATATATTGGCAGAATGAATTTAAAAACACAATCCAACTATATGCTGCTTGCAAGACAGTCACCCTATCTGTAAAGACATAAACTGAAAGTAATGGAGTGGAAAAAGATATCCTACACAAATGGAAACCAATAGTGAACAGGTGTAGCTATACTTACAGCAGATAAAACAGACTTTAAATCAAAAACAGTTTAAAAAGACAAAGAATGTCATTATATAATGATAATGTGAGCAATTCAGCAAGAGGATAAATAATCCTAAATTAATGTACCCAACATCAGAGCACTCAGAGTCACAAAACAAATATTATTAGAACTAAAGAAAGAGATAGACAGCAATACAGTAGCAGTGAGGGATTCAACACTCCACTCATAGCATTATACAGATAATCCAGACAGAAAATTAACAAAGAAACATTGGATTTAAATTGGAATTTAGACTGAATGGACTTAACAAACATTTACAGAACTTTCTACTAAACAATTACAAAATATATATATTTTCCATTAGTACAAGGAACATTCTCCAGGATAGATCACATGTTAAGCCACAAAAAAAGTCTTAACAAATTTTTAAAAATTGAAATCATATCAAGTGTCTTCTTAAATTACAGTGGAATAAAGCTAGTAATCAGTACAAAGAGAAACTTTGGAAACTATGGTATACATGGAAATTAAACAACATGCTCCTAAACAATCACTTGGTCAATGAAGAAATTAAGACAGAAATTAAAAAATTTTTTGAAATGAATGAAGATGAAAACACAACATACTTAAACCTGTGGATACAACAAAAGCAGTGTTAAGAAAGAAGTTTATAGCATTAAATGCCTATATCAAAAAAAGTAGAAAGATCACAAATTAACAATTTAATTTCACACCTCAAGGAATTAGAAAAACAAGAACAAATCAACCTCAAAGTTAGCAAAAGAAAAGAAATAACAAAAATCAGAGAATTAAGTGAAATAGAGAATAAAAAATATAAGAAGGATCAAGAAAATGAAAATTGGCTTCTTTAAAAAGAAAAACAATATTGATAAACAACTAGCTAGACTAACCAAGAAAAGAAGAGAGAAAATCCAAATATACAAAATCAGAAATGAAAAAGGGGACATTACAACTGATACCATAGAAATACAAAAGATCATCAGATACTATCATGATGAACTATATGTTTACAAATTAGAAAACCTAGAGAAAATGAATAAAGTCCTGAAAACATACAACCTCCCAAGTTTGAACCACACAGAAATAGAACTACTGAACAGACCAGTAATAAATAGTGAGATTAAATCAGTAATAAAAATCTCTCAACAAAAAAAGCCCAGGACCAGATGAATTCACTGCCAAATTCTACAAAACATGCAAAGAAGAATTAACATCAATTTTCCTTAAACTGTTCCCAAAAATCAAGGAGGAGGGAATGATCCCTAACTCAATGTATGGGACCAACGTCATCCTGATACCAAAACCAAACAAGGACACAACAACAACAAAACTACAGACCAATATCTCTGATGCTCATAAATGCAAAAATTCTTAGCAAAATATTAGCATACTGAATCCAAGAGCACATCCAAAAGATAACAAAACCTGATCAAGTGGGTTTTATACCAGGGATACAAGGATAGGTCAACATACACAAATTAATAAATGTAATACTTCACATAAAGAGAATTAGGTACAAAATTGATATGATCTTTTCAATAGATGCAGAAAAAGCATTCAGTAAAATTCAGCATCCCTTCATGACAAAAATCCTTAGCAAACTAGGCATAGAAGGAATATGCTGCAAAATAATAAAGGCCATACACAACAAACCCACAGCCAACATTACACCTAAATGGTGGAAAAGCTAAAAGTATTCCCTCTAAGAACTGAAACAACACAAGAATGCACACTTTCACAACTCTATTCAACATGGTACTGGAAGTCCTCAACAGAGCAATAAGAAAAGAGAAAATAAATAAATAAAAGGCATCCAAATTGGAAAAAAGGAAGTCAAATTACCCCTGCCTGCTGATGATTAGATCTTATATCTAGAAAACCCTAAACACTCCACCAAAAACCTCTTAGATTTGATAAAGAAATTCAGTAAAGTTTCAGGATACAAAATCAATGGACAGAAATCAGTAGCATTACTATACACCAATAGTGATCTAGCCAAGAATCAAATCAAGAAGGCAATTGCACTTTCAATAGCTTCAAAAAAAATACCTAGGAATATATTTAATTAAGGACATAAAAGATTTCTACAAGGAAAACTACAATTACTGATGAAAGAAATTGTAGATGACACAAATAAATGGAAAAACATCCCAGGCTCATGGATTGGAAGAACTAATATTGTTAAAATGACCACAGTGCCCAAAGCAATCTACAGGTTCAATGTAATCCCTATCTAAACACCAATGTCATTTTTCACAGAATTAGAAAAAATAATTTTGAAGTTCATATGGAACCAAGAAAGAGCCTGAATAGCCAAGGGCATCCTAAACTAAAAGACCAAAACTGGAGGCATCACATTGCCTGACTTCAAATTATACTACAAGGCTATAGTAACCAAAAAATCATGGTACTGGTATAAAAATAGATACAGAAATCAATGAAAAAGAATAGAGAACCCAAAAATAAAGCCACATACTTACAGCCAACTAATCTTTAACAAAGTCAACAAGAACATACACAAAGAAAAGAACACTCTTTTCAATAAATGGTGCTGGGAAAATTGGATTACTATACACAGAAGAAAGAACCTGTACTTCTACATCTCACCATATATAAAAATCAACTCATGATGAATCAAAGACTTGAATTTCAGCCCTGAAACTAAAAAAATCCTAGAAGAAAACCTAGGGAAAACTCTTCTACACATTGGTCTAGGCAAAAAATCCATGACTAAGACCTAAAAAGCACAAGCAAAACCAAAAATAGGCAAGTGGAACTTAATTAAACTAAAAAGCTTCTGCACAGCAAAAGAAATAATCAATGGAGTGAACAGACAGTGTGTGGAATAAGAGAAAATATTTGTAAACTATACACTTGACAGGGACTAATACCCAGAATTTACAAGGAACTCAAGCAACTCAACCAGTAAAACACAAATAATTCCATTAAAAAGTGGGCTAAGGAAATGAATAGACATTTTTCAAAAGAAGACAAACAAATAGCCCATAATCATATGAAAAAATATTCAACATCACTAATTATTTGAAATATGCAAATTAAACCACAATGAGATATCATCTTATACCAATCAGATTGACTATTATTAAGAAGAGAAAAAATAACAGATGTTGGCAAGGATGCAAAGAAAAGGAAATTCTTATACACTGCTGATGGGAATGTAAATTAGTGCAATCTCTGTGAAACAGTATGGAGATTTCTCAGAGAACTAAAAATAGAACAACCATTCAATCCAGCAACTCCACTACTGGGTATCTGTCCAAAAGAAAAGAAAAAGATACCTTCACACCTATGTGTATCACAGGACTATTCACAATAGCAAAGATATGGAATCAACCTATGTTGTCCATCAATGGAGGATTGGATAAAGAAAATATGGCATATGTACACAATGGAATAGTATTCAGCCATAAAGAAAATGAAGTCATGTCTTTGTAACATCATGGATGAAACTGAAGACCATTATTTTAAGTGAAATAACTCAGACACAGAAAGACAAATGCTGCATGTTCCCACAAGTGGGAGTTAATAATGTGTACAAATGGAAGCAGAGTGTGGAATGATGGAAAATGGAGACTCAGCAGGGCAGGGGGATGGGAAAGGGGTGGTTGATGGGAGGTTGCTTGGGGGATACAATGTGCATTACTTCAGTGATGGGTGCACTAAAGGCCTTGACTTCACCATATGCAGTATATCAATGTAGCAAAATAAATTAAATTAAAACTATATTTTTAAAAAATTGAATGTTTTCTGGAAACACTGAAATTTACAAAATATATAGAAAAAAAACTTGAATAAAATTTTAATGTGATTTCTTTCAAAAAAATTTAAAAAATTAAATGCCACCTGTCACCATGTCCCACTCTTACACAGAAGTAACCCTGAGTACATCTTGGGATTATACAGTGTTATCAGAACTAATTTCCTCTTCATCCTAATAAAGTAATTTTGGAGCTTTCATCTTTTGCTTCATCAGTAATTTCAAACAACAGTGCTTTTTAAATTTGACCTGCAACTACCAGTTGTGTATGTCCTGTGTAGTCATATTTAAAAGATCATCAAGAAGCACTTACACTTGAAAATCTAGCTTTTCAAAAATGAAAAGCTAAATACGTCTGAATTATCCATCTTCTGTAGTACATCTGTAAAGATTTCAAAAGTGGATTTCATAATCCCCTTTACGATAGAAAAAATAAGTATTGAACAAGTAAAAGATTTGCTGATATTGCAGTTATTACATTTAACAGCTTGAGCATACTCATTTGCTGAGGAACAAGATGAAGAGTTTGAAAAGGCCTGTAATAAAGTATTAATAGCAGTTTGATTTGTGTGGAGGATGATATCTCTGCTCTGTCTTTATTTAGTTCATTAATATGCCCAGATAGTATAAAGTTTGCAATTAAGTATGATAGAAACACAAACAGTGCCATCTTTTGGACAATGCTTAAACTTGATGCATGTGTACAGACATGCAAACTTGTGTCAGGCTATGTGCTCAGTACCCAAAAGCATTCATCATAGATGTCAGCAAGATCTTATTTTTTATCATTAGTAAATTTCCAGGACAAGAAAGCTTTTATTGACACTATGAGAATATAAGCCCCCATGCCTGAAAATGGTATGTAACTTGCACCTGTCCACCTTACCTGGAATAGCATGCTCAGATTGGTTTTTTAATATCTCCATAGAAATGCCACTGGGGCTATGTGTTTATTTGCTTCTTGGAGGACCTGGGGACATTTTTTTCCTACTTAAGTTCCTTTCTAAATCTAGGATGAAATGTATCTGGCTAAAGTGTCAGGTTTCCAAAATAGGTGGATGGATGTCATATATAAAAATAGAAATGATGTTGTTATTCTGCTTATAACCATTATTCATAACTGAAGTGAGAGAATAGACGAGAAAACCCTGTTTCACTAAAACTCATTCTGTGTTAATAGTGCCGATCAGTTCAGCATCGGGCAATCTGAAAAGATGACCTGTATATAAAGATGCAAGTATTTTAAAAGAAGAATTCCAAATTGTGGTTCTATCAAGCATTTAATAACCATCTAGCATTGTGCTAGAAACTCTGCATGAAACAGGCCTATGGCCCCTAAAGTTATTGAGACAGTTATTGCTTGAAGACTATGTAAGAGGGAAAATGTTTCAAAGGGTGATTTTAAAGAGGTGAGGAATATAAAATTAAAATGGAGGTGATTTTGGTGATGATGACAGATAACATTTCCTGGGTATTTACCATGTGCCAGGTACTGTTTAAACATTGAACACCTATAAACTCACTTAATCCTAGGAAAATTTAATGAAGTAGGCTCTATTATAATCATCATTTTGTGAAAGGGAAAATCGGGACAGAAAGAGGATTAGTAAGTTGTCCAATGTCTTATAGTCAGTGACCACTTACTAGAAAATCTCACGTCAAAGAAAACTAAAAAAACAGTGATTTTCCATAATGAAGAATTAATGGGCCAAAGCTAGGATAAGGGCACGAACATCAAATTCATTCACTCACTCAAGTAATACACAGTGATTTGAGCACTTATTCTATGCCAGATACCATTGCTATGTCCGAGGATTGAACAAAACAGACAAAACTCCCTGGCATCATAGAGCTTGCCTTTGAGTGGAATGGATACTCACGGAAACATCCTACAATGTCACGTGATGATTAGAAAAACAGAGTAAAGTTAATGAATGCTTGGGGACACTGTGCTGGGCTCAAATAAATAAAAGATGAAATAACTGATACCTGTCCCCAAAGCACTGTGAGCCTGATGAGGAACACAGACAGATGCCGAGGGAGAGGTACGCCCAGTCCGCCTGGACACGTGTGGGGCTCCCCACCTAGACTGGCAAGGAGGGCTTCACAGGAAGCTTTTCAGGGATGGTGATACCGATACTGAGAATTATAGAATGAACAGAATTAACTGGACAGGAAATGTAGGGACATCTCAGGAAAGAACAAGCACAAAACACACAACTTGAGAGTTGAGCAAGATCTGGTAGTGCCATATGACAGGATCTTAGGATACGTGTAGAGGAGCAGCTACCAACAGCAGGGCTTGAAAGGTTGGGCAGAGGTCAAATCACATTGGCCCTCACAGGCCCTGAGCTAAAGTTGGCGCCAATCCCTAATCCCGAGGGCCGTGCGTAGACACTGAGAGACCGGTGATGGGAAATGATGTGATAGATTCCATTTTCTGCAGAGAGCACTCCAACCATGATGTGGAATCGTGGGCTGGAAGGGGACAAGGTAACAGCAGTCTAGGGAAGAGCGGAGGGGCTGGGGAAGAGCAACCCCCTCTGCAAGACTCTTAGAAGAAAGGTGGTGGTTTATTGGATTTGGGGGAGGAATGGAAAGGAAGGGAGGCAGGAAGATGTGTGGGTGGCCACCCTGGGTGACTGAGAAAACGGTAGCCTCATTCACAAGAAAAGAGGATACAAAAGGAGGGCAGAGTTCAATTCTCGAGTGCCTAGAGCTTGCCTGACATTCCTGCCATCCCAGACAGCACTGTTTCTTCATCAAATATGCCATCATCTCTATCTCTTCCAGGCATTTGAAGAGGCTGTGGCCCTCCCTGATTTCCCGCATCTTCTGTGGGCTCCTCTCCCTGGCTGTCCCTCCTCATATCTTAGATCTCCCTCCATGCCCCCAGGCTGGGTGGGGCTCAGGTTCTCTCTCAGCTGTATTAGAGTCTCTTTCTACTTGTCTCTCTCCCAAACTAAACAATGAACTCTGCCTAGATTTGTCACTACTCAGTTCCTGCCCCAGTACACACCTTCCAGAAATACTTGGACTCCTGTATGAAATGAGCATCCTGTGAGCCCCTCGATATATGGTACAGAGCTCTATAGAAGGATCTGAAATGAGAGCTATGAATCTAGGCATCATCAACTGTTGGAAGCAATTTCCCTTCAATTGATGATCCCACAGCCCTAGGAGAGGAAAGGGTTTTTCCAGCATCGTCCTGAAGGGCAGCACTACAAAAAAAATAAGAAAAAAGAAAAGAAAAAAAATTCTATGTGTTTATCATGCTCAAAGCATATTACATGTATTTTCTTCTGGCACTTTCTATCTTCCCAGGAAAGCAGATGGTGGTGTGCACTCATTTTCTTTCTACTTTTTTTTCCCCTTTCCCCACTGATTTCTTTTTAGCTCAGATAAAAGGCTTTTCACACGAACAGCAAAGACAACATAGACACACTGAAATGATACATAAACAAGATCTCTCTCCTCAATTTGAGGGAATGACTTTTCTTTAAAAGCACAGGTGAAAACAACCTTCCTTTCTACCCTCCTCTTCTAAATCCTCGCCCATCTCTGGAGACCTTCACGTCTCCTAAGTTTCACATTTCTCTGTGTTCTACTCAGCCTAAGTTTCTCTTTAGGAATAGTCACTCCTCTCCAGGTTGGCTCAGCCTGAGCCTGAAATCCTTTCGGCTTGTGGAACAGGATTTAGCACCAAACATCCTAGTATCGTTTTCCTGTGAAGTTCTCCCACCAAGGTGAAGAGATGCATCATTTTTGGATGAGGTTAATGGAGACCCTGCTTCTGTGCACACCTTGGGTTCAGATACAACTTAATATGCTAATGAATGCTAATTAGTGTGGGGTATGGTGTGTCCAACTGTCACATCAGTTTATTTCACGGCACCCCTCTGCTGGAAAGAGTTACACTTTCCCACCCCTGTGAAGATTATTTAAATTGAATGTGGAATAAGGAGACTTTGTCCTCAGTTCCCGTCTCTATAAACATCATTATTCACACTTATTTTGTGCCTCTTTCTATACCCCTGTAGACGTCTGAAGGCCACACTTTCAGAAAACATGGAGAAGGAGAGTGAACTGATTAACAAATATTAAGCAAAATGCACAAAGGAAGTGTATATTCTTGCACAAATATGGAACTAAGTACATGAGAGACCTTTCTGAAATGTTGCGTTATAGATGTTCTAAATGGCTTCTGAATTGCTGGGTATTATTTTAAATTGGAATGAAAGTGTGATTCTTGGTTGAATGAGTTATGACTTTCAAAAGTCTTTGAAAAAATTATTATGATAGAAATCTTGAGGCTTTGTAGTAAAAGGCTTTTTGTTAAGATTGTTTAAGAGAAAGCTTTTATTTTGAGTGTAGATATGTATATCTTCCAGTGGTTGAAGGAGTGATTTCAATGTAGGCTGACATGATTTATCTTTTTGGAGAATGTTAAAATGAATTTCTTCCTGGTTCAGATACTAAAGTATGAGGTAGAATCTCCCCACATGGGGAATTTCAATGTTTGTGGATACCCTACTTTGACTTTGACACAGAAAGGATGTAACAGTAAGAAGACTTTGTGAAGCAATTTCATTGAGGAGAACTATTGCCACAGTGATTCTCCAACACTGGCTGCCACCCCCACTTCTCAAGAGGACCCAAAGGGTGCTAGTTCCCTTATATCAAGCCTGGCTGGGGGACTTCCTAGAAACAACTTAAAGAGTATTAATCACAAGGACGAGTGCCTGACTCACTTCTGGGAAGGCTCAGTTTTCCATGACAACAGGATACTGGTGGCTACATTGCCATGGCCAAACATGAGCTATCTATTAGTGCTTTTAGAGGCAGAAGATTTGTGAGTGTTTCCTATGGACCAGACTCGGGCCAGGAAGAAGGCAGGGTCATTCTGAGGTTTGTGAACAGTAATCGTGGTTTAGAAACAATAATCACAACAGTAATGACAGTTGGCCAAAGAAATTTTATTCTGTGCGCAGGTTTGCTATAAACTCCTCAATACAGTGTCTACCTTTTGGAAATCCAAGCTCTTTCTTTTATAGCTGTGAATACTAAGGCCCAGTGAGTGATTTCCCAAGGCCAGTAGTAAGACTTAGAAACTAGAATATGCAGCAGATTGCAGCTAGACCCTTCAGGTGAGCTACCGGCTTACAACTGCAGACCTAATCTAGATCAACATATGGTGTCTACAACTGTCCAACAACCACTTCCTTCTGTGCACAGGTGTGCTTGCATATCCTTTAGCAAAAGACAGGTCCTGGGTACATTCTAACAAGAGTAGAATGTGCAAAGGTAGCATTAACGCAACCATTGATTCAGGAGATATTTTATATTGTTTTGATAATAGACATGATGGATTCATTTTGACTCTATATTTATGATGGATGGGGAAGGAACATCAGCTGCTAGGTCTGACTTTTGTTCCTGAGTGCCTGGAGCAATCCGATTGAAGTGGCATGAAATAGAAAATGGGGAATTATGTCTCCTTGTTATACGCAGAAGTCTTTTCAAGTACTTCCACTGCTGCCCCACAAAACTGCATTACATCCCACGAGAGGATGCATTTCTTGATTGCCCTGTCTCTAAGAAGGAGCCAGAAAGACAAAGCCAACAAAGCCGCACTGACCACTTTAAACACCCAGATCTGGAATAATAGGTTTCCAAATAATAGGTTTCCAATAATCATGTTTTAACATCTACACAAAGACACACACTGTGTTTTACAAGTTTACAACCATTTGGATCAATCTCACGGGGATATCCAAAGACTCAAAATCTAAATATTGATTCCTTTGCTTATTTATTTTCCATATTCCTACACTTTTTCCTTTTGCATCAAAATCTTTAAATTTGAAACACAGATACCCTGAGCCTTCAACTCATCCTTCTGGTCTCCAATAAATGGCAGGGAAGCTGTCAGAGAAGGATGCAGATATCTGATTTTCCAAAGTAGAGCACCCTTAGTTCATAGGCAACAGGCCTTCTAGGAAAAGGTAGATACAGTTTTTTAAAATCCTAAATATTAAATCTGGAGGGATTTCAAAGTTGAATGAATGAGAGAATAAGTACTGTCCGCATCTAGTAACCAGGGTCTGCTTCAATATGTCATGCAGGCATTCTTTTTAGTCTTATTATGAGTATTTTCATTTTGAAAACTTGGTATCTCATTACTAAAGTTTCACCTCCTTGGAAGGAGGAGATTGGGAAGATATTGATCAAAAGCTACAAAATTTCAGTGAGACAGGAGGAATACGCTCAAGATGTCTATTGTACAACACGGAGGCTATATAGTTAATAACAATGTATTATATACTTGAAAATGGCTAAGAGAGTAGATTTTAAGAGTTCTTATCAAAAATAAATATGTGAGGTACTGCATATATCAATTTGCTTGATTTAGCCATTCCATGATGTATACATATATCAAAACATCATGTTGTACACCATAAAATATAAAATTTTTATTTGTCAATAAAAAATGAATTAATAATAAGAAAAAAATTTAATTAAAAATGAAAATTTCTCCTCTTTTTTTCTGTTTCCCTGAGTTTTCGTCTTCCTTTTTCATTGACCATTGCTTTCATATCTCCTTCATATAATGATTACATTTCTTCTCTCTTTCTGTCACTCCCTCTACTCCAAGATACTATTTTGGGCAAGGGGGCAGGACTTCTCCACATCTGCTTCCATTCAGGGACTTTATTGGCTCATGTTTGCCTCACCCAGAGCCAGTAGATTAACCCTGGGGTCGTGCTCTATGATCTGCTTTTCAGCAAACTCTTCTCTAAGCAGTGACCATATCAACTTTTATTTAAATTTTGGCAAGACTGGGCCAGGTTCCATATTGTTGAAAACAGTCATAGACATCCTGAGTTGACTTTCGTGTTGTACTTGCCCCTGGTTTGTTTCTTTTTTCTTTCAAATCAACAGAAATCCATGCAAATGGGAAGGTGCTTGCCCGCCACATGATTTATTCCTCAGTCTTTGCAGGGCCCCCATATTTCATTTGAATATTTGCAATCACATACAAGTCGTGCCCTGTGCTCTGTATCTCAAAGGCAAGACTCTCTACTGTACTAACTAAGACATATTATTCACCACTCTAGAGGTAGCAGAAGGATTGATTTATGTAGGTACACACTGCTCACCCAGCAGCTGTTGGATTCAGAATCATTTGCTTAGAAAATCCATCAGAATTAAAGAGCAAATTTCAAAATAAATTGTTTTAGTTTACATCTGCAGTCTGACTACATACACCCTTTGAAGTACACAAGATTTTTTTGCCTAAATGTTTCTTTGAACCTCTTCTTAGTAAAAACAATTATGAAAGCAAGTGCCTTGGGAATTTTTCCAGTGACAACAGCCAGTGTTTGACCTCATGATGTTGAGGTGGGCTTTTGACTTCATGTGATTTATGTTAACCACAGCCTGGCTCATCAGAATGAGTCAGAACGCTTGAATCATAACAGTCTCCCAGCTCTGAAGGAGCAAACAATGTGGAAACAGAAAATGGCTGTTCATTTTCTGCTGAATACTGACAGGAGCCTGGTGCAGTGTTCTCTTTCACACAGTCACACAGACTTCTTGCGAATCATTCCCCGGAAATTGGACATTCCTTATTAGAAATGTGATTGGCTCTTGGCTTCTGATCTGTTTAGCTTAGGTATCCCTTCCAAAGCATCCTTCAAGATGGCCATAGTTAGCGCATCCACTTAACAGAAGAATATGAGATTCAGAAAAGAAGTCACTTAAAGGCCAGGCGCGGTGGCTCTGGGAGGTCGAGACGGGCTGATCGTCTGAGCTCAGGAGTTTGAGACCAGCTCCAAGCAAGAGCGAGACCCCATCTCTACTTAAAAAAAAAAAAAAAATAGAAAGAAATTAGTTGGACAGCTAAAAATATACGGAGAAAAGCCGGGCATGGTGGTGCATGCCTGTAGTCCCAGCAATTTGGGAGGCGCAGGCAGAAGGATCGCTTGAGCCCAGGAATTTGAGGTTGCTGTAAGCTAGGCTGATGCCATGGCACTCTAGCCCGGGCAACAGAGTGAGACTGTGTCTCAAAAAAAGATAAAATAAATAAATAAACATTTGCCCCTGGAGCTTGGGGGCAGGGAATGGGACTGGTGGTGGTGGGGGGAGTGTTGACTGAAGTCCATACTCTTATCTTTCTAGGCCTGATAAATTTTGGATACCTCCATGGCTCAGACTACTCTGAGCATTTTTTTTTTTTTTTGGTTCAGAGTCTTGCTCTGTTGCCTGGGATAGAGTGCACTGGTGTCATCATAGCTCACTGCAACTTCAAACTCCTTGGCTCAAAAGTACTCCTGCCTCAGCCTCCTGAGTAGCTGGGACTATAGGCATGTGCCATCGTTCTGGCTAAATTTTGTATATTTTGTAGAGATGTGGTCTCACTCTTGCTCACGCAGAAAGAAGAGGCAGTTCCTAGGTTGTTTACCAAGAATTTACATTAAAATACCACGAGCTATGGATTGCCTATACATTGATCTTTGTATCGCAAATTCCAGGAATATGAAGGCAATGGATGAGGTAGCAAGTCAGGAAACTACAGGATAGAAAAGACAACACACCACAAAATATCTTTAAACAATTTAAAGACATGGGGAATGCTGGGCATCTGAAGTCCCATACTCTTGTCTTTCTGGGTCCAATAAATTTTGCACACCTCATATAGCTCAAACAACTCTAAGCTATTTTTCTTTTCTCACTTCCTATACCCATAGTGAGGAAAAACAATCTGGTTTCCAACACTTTTCTCTAACTTATAATATATACAAAATAATTTCAGAATTTCTTCACTGATATCATTATTAAAATATCATTAAAACATCAAGAAAATGCAAATGAAAACCACACTGAGATAGCAGCTCACCCAGTTAAAATGGCTATTATCAAAAAGACAAAAATTAACACATGCTGGCAAGGATGCAGAGAAAGGGGAATTCTTAAACACTGTTGGTGGGAATGTAAATTAGTCAACCATTATAGAAAACAGAATGGAAGTTTCTCAGAAACCAAAAAATAGAACTACCATATGATCCAGCA
>CAUYSK010018075.1:0-29781 GCA_963575035.1 Avahi laniger
ATTCTTTTCCACAGAGGTTGCACTAATTTGCAGTCCCACCAGCAGTGTAAGAGTGTTCCTGTCTCTCCACATCCTCGCCAACATTTGTTGTTTTGTGATTTTTTGATAGAGGCCAATCTCACTGAGGTTAGGTGATATCTCATTGAGATGATTTTTTAAATTCTTTATTTGGGGTCTTTCTCTTTTTTGGATGTTGGCAGTTAAAGCTATGAAATTTCCTCTTAGAAGTGCTTTTGCTGAATCCCACAGATTTTGATAACTTGCATCCCCTTTGTCATTTACTCAAATAATGTTTTGATTTCCTTCTTAATTCTCTCTTGACTCAATAATTGTTCAGAATTAGGTTGTTTAATTTCCATGACTTTGTGTAGGATTGAGTGTTTCTGTTGGAATTGAGTTCCAATTCTATTCCACTGTGATCTGTGGAGATATATGTCATAATTTCTATTTGTTAAAAATTTGTTGAGACATGCTTTGTGGTCTAGGATGTGATCAATCTTAGAGAATGTCCCATTAACTGATTAGAAGAATGTATATTCACTAGATTTTGGGTAGAATGTTCTGTAAATGTCTATTAGGCCCATTTCTTTTAGTGTTCCACTTAAGTCCATTTTTTCTTTGTTTATTTTCTGCTTGGAAGATCTATCCCATTTTGTCAGTGCGGTGTTAAAATCGTTGAGTCTTACAATGCTGCTGTTTATCATTTTTTTTTTTTTTAGATCAAGTTGGGTTTGCTTTATGAATCTGAGTGCACCTGTGTTAGATGCACACATATTTAGCATTGTTAAGTCTTCTTTTCGAATTGTTCCCTTCGCCATTATACAATGATCATCTCTGTCTTTCTTTAGTTTTGTTGATTTGAAGCCTATATTATCTGATAGAAGAATGGCTACATTAGCTTTCTTTTTGTTTCCATTTACATGGAATATTGTTTTCCATCCCTTCACCTTGAGTCTGAAGGAGTTCTTGTGAGTTAGATATGTTTCCTGGAGACAGCAGATACTTGGCTTGTATTTTTTAGTCCATTCAGTGAGTATATGTCTCTTGAGTGGGGAGTTCAAGCTATTCACATTTATTGAAAGAATTGATAAGTGGGGTAGATTTCTGTTCACCCTGTCGAGTAGGACTTTAGTGCTTTGTTTTACATTTTGAGCCATTGTGATACCTGGGCTTTGATCTTTAGCTTTTGCGTAATTTTACACTGGTGGGTGTCTATGTGCTGATCCGTGTATAAAGCAGTTCTGAGTACTTCCTGCAGGGAAGATCTGGTTTTGAAAAATTTTCTCAGTGTTTGCTTTTCTGAAAAAGTCTTTATTTCTCCCTCATACAGGAAACTTAGTTTTGCAGGATACAAAGTTCTAGGCTGGACATTATTCTGTTTGGGAAGACTGAGAATGGGGTCTCAGTCTCTTCTGGCTTGTAAGGTCTCAGCTGAGAGATCTTCAGTTTGTTTGATGGGTTTTCCTTTGTAAGTTACCTGGTGCTTTTGCTTTATGGCTCACAAGAGTGCCTCTTATGGGCTTACTTTGGTCAGTCTGTTGGCTATGTGTCATGGTGTTTGCTTCTTTGTGATGAATTTCCCAGGAGTCCTTTGAGCTTCTTATATCTGGATATCTAGATTTCTAGCAAGGCCAGGGAAACTTTCCTCAATTATTCCCTCAAATAGGTTTTCCAATTCTTGTGTATATTCTTCTTTGCCTTCAGGGATGTCTAAGATTCTTGTTAGTCCTCTTTACATAATCCCATATTTCTTGTTGTCTCTGTCTATTCCTCTGTGCTATCTCTTTGACTGACTTGTTTAATTCAAAGATGTTGTCTTCATGCTCTGAGATTCTTCTTCTGCCTGATATAGCCTATTATTAAGGCTTCCCACTGTGTTTTGTATTTCCTTGAATGAATTTTTCATTTCTAAAAGTCATGTTTAATTTTTCTTTAATAATTTGATTTCTTTCTTTGAATTTTTCATTTATTTCCTGTATTGTTTTTGTGGTTTCTTTCTGTTGGGTTTCTATTTTATCTTGTATTTCATTGAGCTTCCTTACAATCTATACTTGAAATTCTTTATGTCATTTCAGTCTTTTTGTTTTGTTTGGTATCTATTGGTAAGGAATTATTGTTTTCTTTTGGGGATGTCTGTTTGTTCTGAATTTTCATGTTTCCAGAGTTCTTTCGCTGATTTCTTCTCATTCCGTCTCTCAATCAAGAGCTTAGGGTGTTAGGTCTGGCTTATGGGCCTGTCTCTGGGTACCTGAAGATTGAGCCCTGACCATGCCAGAGAGAGGAGTGCTGGTCCTGAGTTGCCTATGGAGTGTCCAAGAAAGTTTCAATATCTTCTTGGTTTGCCTCCGTTCTGCCATCTTCCCCTGTTCCCAGAGTTTGTAGTGAGTTAAGTCCCCCTGCTTACTCTTGGTGATGGTGGGTGGGACTTGTGAGTGTGAATCAGCCACACTCTGTTTGCTTGAGTTGGAAGATGTGATGATGAACTATATTGTTATTCTCCCTGTCATTGGCTGATGTTTGTGTGGTAGAGCCAGCTGTCAAGATGTTCTTTTGTGCCCATAGTAGACTGTGGTCCCCCAGGTGGATTACTTCAGTGCCCCTAGCTTTAGGAGTGACCCTATAGCTTCCAGGGGCTTTATTGGTGACCACCACCACTAAGGTGGAGGGAGGAGCAAGGAGTCTTGTGGCTAGGTTGTGGGAGCCTGAAAGTCTTTGCAAAGCCTCAGCAGGACTCAGAAGTTGCTTTTCCAGTCACTAGGGGGAGCCACGGGTAGGAGGGTCAGGACAAGTTCTCCAAACTAGGAGAGCTGTTTATGGGGGAGGGACCTAAATACTTGTATGCTAAGGCCCTGCGCTGGGTTCTTTCCACACTTATCCAATAGTAAAGTTTTTCTGTGGGGAGGGGTAGGTGCTCCGTCAAGTGGCCACTTCTTGGACCGTACACCACCCTGTAAAATTGAGTCAGTAAATGCTGTAAAGGGATGCAAGTTGACTTCCCTGATAGTAGGTGGTGCTTGCCAGAAGGAACAAGTTGTAATGTTGTTTTTGGCTTCTGTGACCAGCTCTAGTCCCTGTGAAGAATCACTTGAATGCCCCAGGTGGTAGGTGGGTTTCTGGAACTTCAGGTGATTTCTTATTCACTGCCACAGCAGAGGAGGGTGGGGAAGTGTGGCTGGGCAGAGCTGGGTTCGGTGAGCTTGCCCTCAGGCTTCACAAAAGCTGGTAAGGTAGCTGTTTTGGCAGGGGTCAAAGGTCTGCTCCCAGCTTGTGGATAAAGCCACCAGGAAAGGGCTGAAGTGGTTCTACCCAACCAGAAAGTCTGCTTGTGGAAGCAGGGCCATCTGAGATCCACCATCTGCCAGTCTGGAGTGGGCCTCACTCTCTTCCCCCTACTCTGCTCTGCAGTCTCCCCCTGGCATCTGCCAGCAGGCATGAAGTCGAGCCAACTGAGCTTTCTGTTCACTGTGCTGTGGCCTGGGAGGTTCCCCACCCAGGATCCCAGCCTGAGCTGAGAGTGCGGCCCTTCCATGAGGGAAGGAGTGACCCACAAGCATGCCGTAGCTAGAACCCACACTGCACTCTCCCCCCAGATCTGCCCACACAGGCTCCTAATATAATTACCACAATTCCAAGGGATTCTGTAAACCTGGAGACTCACATTGTCTGATTCTTTGGCAATCTTACAGTGCATCACTGTGGTAGAAGCATTATCTCACTGGCCACTTCTGACATGGGAGACAGGATGGAATTGTGTGGAGAGTATAGAAAATTTTTCAGAATAGTTTTGAGATAAAAGAAGTATGAAGCACCTGTGATGTGAAACAAAACATTGGTAGAAGATAGCATGATTTGTGGCCTGTGCATCCCCTTGCAAAGTATTTGAAAACTTGAAATAGAGAATTGAGTTATCTTGAGTTTACTCTCTGGCATTAAAATTGTACTTCTGTTTAACGTAGTCTCAATGGAATTCTTCCCCTGTGAATCACAGGAAACAGAAAACGATCTTTATGACTCTTTTCCTAATTTTTCAAAAAATAATACATATTGACTTCCATTTTAGATGCATAGGAGAAAGAAGTTAATTTATACATAAAATGGAGGCCTTAGTGCATCCACTGGGGCTTATTTATCTCACGGAATCCCGGTTGAAGAAAGCCTGGAGTAAATCATGCATTTCATACGGGATTATTTTACAGAAACCAAGAGCACAAGTGTAGCTAGTCTTTTGGAATCTGACGTTTCCTGGCAAAAGAATCAGATTGATTACATTTTAATCAGGCTTATTTCAAGGAATTGTTGTCATGTAGCAAAAATTGGCTATTGGCGGCTCCTTTCTGTGAGAGATCAGCTGATAAGATCATTATGAGCCAGCCCATGTCCCAGAAGGTCATAGAATAGAAGGTATACAGGTGTGTGTGTGTGTATGTGTGTGTGTGTGTATGCGTACGTACAGGAGGGTTGGTCTTGTTTCTTCCTTTTCTTGAGTTATGTATGTGCTACTCATCTTTATTTATGTCCATGTTCATCCTTGTTCCATGTGGCTTTGGACTTACATGACACATTCTTTTTTTTAAGGCCCCTGTGTTAGTCTGTTTGTGTTGCTGCTATGAAGGGATACCCAAGACTGGGTAGTTTATAAAGAAAAGAGAGATTTGTTTGGCTCACAGTTCTGCAGACTGTACAAGAAGCACTGCAGCAACATCTGCTTCTCATGAGGGCTTCAGAGAGGTGCCAACCGACGTGGAAGGGAAAGGGAGAACAGGGGTGTCACATGGTGAGAGAAGGAGCCAGAGAGAGGAGGTGTGTCTTTTAAACAACTAACTCTGATGTGAACTAATAGGGAGAACTCACTCATTACCAACGGGAGGGCACCAAGCCATTTATGTGGGATCTGCCCCCATGACCCATACACCTCCAACACTGAGGATCTAATTTCCACATGAGATTTGGAGGAGCCAAATATCCAAACCATATCAGCCCTCATTTCAAACTGCTTGTGTATATGAGATATATCAGCTTTCCTTTTAATCCAAGGAATAATTTTTTTCCATTTTATAGTCCTATAGTCTTCTACTTTGAACTTTCGATTTCAGTTTTGTAGTCCTTTCATCAAAGAGAATGGCATATTTATTTTTTTCTATTTTCAATGTATTTTTGAAAAGATAATTTATTATGGATACAGGGTAAAATTTAAAAGTTACAAAAAGATACTTTATGGAGTTTAAGCCTCCCTGTCACCCTGATTTCCCAACTACCGAGTAATTCTTCTTAGATGTAATCAGCATTACTAATCTTTTGTGTAACCTTTAAGGTATTTTATGTATGTGGAAGTATATTCTTTATGCATTATCTTCTTTATATCTATTTTATTCAACAATTGTTACCTACTATAAATACTACTGTGTAGACTGTTTTTTCTTCACATAGTACAGAGCATTTTAATCTTACTTTTTCCAATAAAACTAGCTTCCTTAGTAAAATGTAAAGTAAAAAGATGAGAACTTTATTCCTTTGACACTAAACATCTTCTCTTGTTGCCACAATGTTACATTTTTGCTTAACCAGCAAATAAAATATGTATAGGTGTAGGTGACATGCCAAACTTTTGTATTAAATACACTGACTAGAGAAGATGATGTATTAAATAACTCGGAAATAAATTCTTGAAAGTATGTTTAAATAAATCTTTTTTGGTTTTAAATTTTGGCATATAGAAAAGACTTATAGAGTATGACTAAACATTATTAAGAAACCGGATATATTTAGTAAGAAATCAGTTCTAGAACTATTTGTTCACACACAGTTTGTGTGATTAATAACTTAAGTTTGTTGCCAACTAAGAATTTCAGCAGTTTTTTAGCATAACGATCATTTGTAAATTTCCTTGGTTTGAATAGGCAATTTTGGTTTCTGAGAGTTTCATATTTATGTCACAAAGTATGAGAATATAAAACCACTCATTCGCTAATTTGAACATAGTTTTGTATTGAAAACTGTTCTTATCTTATAATATTAGCTTTTGCAATCATAAGAGATAGCTTTTATGTTATTTTGGGAAAAAAGTTGAAAGCTTAAAAATAGTTATTCCTATTTTAGTCTATTGAAATCTGACATTCATTTGTTTGTAAGGAATAATCTAGGAAAGATGGCTTTATAGTACTGGCACTTGCAAAATAGGATATATAATTAGCTTGAGGTGTAGTAAATGACTTTGTTTTTTCCATAAAGCCAACATTATACCAAATAACAATAACTCTTAGGAACATTTCTAAGTCATTCCATTTTATTTTTAGTTTTATAATATTTACTTATAAATTAAATTTTACTTCTTAAATGAAATAGTTTTCTAAATGAGTAGAAAACACCTCCTGTGGTTGTTTCTAATTTCATTTTCTGCTAACATAGCTATTGGCACTAGAAATGCAGAGCAATTTTCAGAGAGTACTGTCAACCATGTAATTTCTTGGCAAATAGATGACAATTACTTCCCATGTAATTATAGTGTCATTCCATGAAATCCTACAGCTTAGTCAAGGAAGAGAGTTACTGGGTCATCTTGTCCATCATTCTGCTGTGGTTGTTTCCTTTTGTCAATGTCCTAGACACATCATAAATTGTGATTCTTCTTAATACTGCAGTCTGGTTAAAGATATAGAATTCAGATAAGAGCAACAAATTTTCTTATGCTACTGTGGAATTCCTTTGTATTAAGACTAAAACACTGTCTTGGGTTTGCTTTTTCTTTTTCTACTTACTAATACTCCAGGGGCAGGCACTAACAAGTATTGCAGAGTATCTTCAAAGAATCAAACAGAAGTTTTAAACTAAAGAATTAACATAAATAGAAAATAATTAATTAAAGGCAAAGCATAAAAAATGTGATAATTTTAACTTTAGGAAAGTGATGTCTTGACACAGAATTCTTACAAATTTAGAGTGTTTATCTTGAACATTTTTCATTTAAAATACAGACATACTTTGTTTTATCCTACTTTGCTTTATTGTACTTCGCAGATATTGCATTTTTTACAAATCCAAAGTTTGTGACAACCCTGCATCACGCAAATCTGTTGGTGCCACTTTTCCAACAGCATGTGTCCACTTTGTGTCTCTGTGTCACACTATTTCAAACTGTTTCATTATCATTATATCTGTTATGCTGATCTGTGATAAGTGTTCTTTAATCTTACTAGTGTAATTGCTTTGAGATGCCACGAACTATGCCCATATAAGACAGTGAACTTAATCAATAACTTTTGTGTGTTTTCTGACTGTTCCATAGACCACCATTCCCTCGTCTTTCTCTCTCTTCTTGGGCTTCCCTATTCCCCGAGACATAACAACATTGAAATTAGGCCAATTAATAATCCTACAGTGGCCTCCAAATGTTCAAGTGAGAGGAAAGTCTCACATCTCTCACTTTAAATAAAAAGCTAGAAATGATCAAGTTTAGTGTAAAAGGCATGTTGAAGTCAAAATAGGCTGAAATCTAGGCCTCTTGTACCAAACAGTTAGCCAAGTTGTGAATGCAAGGGGCATACTTTTGAAGAAAATTAAGAGTGCTATTCCAGTGAACACACAAACAATAAGAAAGTCAAATAGTGTTTTTGCCGATGGGAAGAAAGTTTTAGTGGTCTAGATAGACGATCAAAGCAGCTACAAATTGCCTTAGGCCAAAGCCTATCCCAAGCTAGGCTCTAACTCTCTTCAATTCGGTGAAATCTGGGAGAGGTGAGGACGCTGCAGGAGAAAAGTGGGAAGCTAGCAGAGGTTGGTTGATGAGGTTTAAGGAAAGAGGTTATCTCTATAATATAAAAATGCAAGACACAGCAGCAAGTGCTGATGTAGAAGCTACAGCAAATTAATCGGAAGATCTGGCCAAGGTCATTGATGAAGGCGGCTACACTAAACAACAGATTTTCAATGTAGATGAAACAGCCTTTTACTGGAAGAAGATACCATCTAAGACTTTCATAGCTGAGGAAGAGAAGTCAATGCCTGGCTTCAAAGCTTCAAAGGACAAGTTAATCTCTTATTAGGGGCTAATACTGCTGTTAACATTAAGGTAAGCCAATGTTCATTCACTAATCACAACTCTCTGAAGGCTCAGATGATCATAGCAATTTTTAGCTAAAGTATTTTAAATTGAGGGTATGTACATTTTTTTATAGAAGTAATACTATTACACCTTTAATAGACTACAATGTAGTATAACCATAACTTTTATAGGAAACAGGAAACCAAAAAATTTGTGTGACTCACTTAATTGCAATATTCACTTCATTGTAGTCTTCAAATGAATCTACAATATCTCTGAGGTATGCCTATATGTCTCAAAGTTCATTACTCAATTTTTCAAATGAAATACAAAAGAAACTATACAGTTTTTTTCACAAATATATATCATGATAAATTTTATATAGGGGAGCAGAGAAGTAGAAACCATATGTTGATATTTTCAGTTTAATGAAAAACTATTTTTTTGGTTTATTTTGGATAAAGTAAATTTTGAAATTCCTGAATGGAAAAATATTTTTTTAAAAAAGATCACAAATTTAAGCAGAATTTCTTTTAATTTTCAGATACTTTTTCTTATAAATGTAGAAATCACATTGATTTTAAAAGTTTGTTAGTTCCTAGGAGTGGAACTTGGTCTACATGACCCACTCTTTACAGGCATATAGATTTATCTAAATAATTTAGATATTACAGAAAGCATTTTAATTATGATGATAAAAGTTATATGGAGACTTGGTTTATTTATTGTATCTGTATATAATGGCAACATTTTTGTAGCTATGAAGAAAGATGAGAGAGAGCAGAGAAGTTTTAACTAATGCATGAATATTAGTAGTCAACATTTATTGATCTGTCTGATTAATTATAAAAGTCTCATTTAATTTTATCGAATGCAAAAAACCTGGAGGAAAAAGTCTTCAACATTTTAAGAATAATCAGTGCTAGGAATATATATTGCTCTTATTTTAAAATGCTGTTTGTTTATATCCCCAAATGATTAACTATCAGCCATCTCTTTTCAGTGATTAAAAATGTCAAAATGCAGGAAATTATTTTACTAAGATGTTTGTATGTTAATGACATTTAAAAAAATTTACAAGCATAAATCAATTTATTCATTTCTTCAAAAGTATTTTTTGAGCACTACCTGATTCCAGGCTTAGTACAAGTCCTGCAGAGGAGAATTACAAACATGAATAAGAAGAAAAAAACATAGTGATGGAGGTAATGGTGTGCTGAACGCAGCTTGTATTGGCTCATGACAGCTCATTGAGAGCATCTCTTCTGAAATCCATGTTTAATTACATCCTGTCGGTAGCTTAAAATTGATCACAGTGGAAGTATGGGCATGGTGAAAGTGAGAGAGAGAATTTTCTTTTTGTTTCCTTCTTCTCAGAAGCGGCAAGAACCAGTTGTTAAACATTTTCCAGCACATGATTGGGTCAAGGGTACATACTTTGCAATCATATATACCTGAGCAGCCCTGTTTCTCACTATATAAACTTTTTTCCTCATCTGTAAAGAGCAAATTACATCATTACTCACAACATGGGTTTGTTGTGAAGATTAAATTAGGGAATAACTGTAAAGTTTTTAGCATGGCTTGGTTCATAGAAAACTCAATAATTTTTTTTTTTTTTGTCACAGACCTTGCCCTCAAAGTATCCAAACTATGTTGATTATTGACAACAGATGCCAAAACAAAGTAGACTGAATCAATAAGTATTATTGAAGTATCTTAAAATAGTTACACAGAAAGTATTGAGGTACTGTAGAAAAGGAGCTGTCAAGAAATTTGAGAAAGACTCATAGAAGAGGGTAATGAATAGGCAGGATTACAATAGATGTGCCAAGTCTACTAAGCAAAGAAAGTAGATGGCATGCAGAGAATCTCAGGCAAGGAGAATGGTATGTGAATGGCACAGATGTATTGTAGAATGATATTTGATAAAATGGATAGTATGTCTATACATGTGTGTGATTTCCTGGCACATTTTTGGTGTTATTCCAACCTCTTTTTCCATATTGTTAACAAAAATATTAATAATCTAGGGATGTTTTCACCCTCTCAACAAGAGAGAGTAGAAAATAAATAAATACAACCAATTGACCACGTGTTTATTAATGCTTGGAGTCTTGCTAAGGTATCCCAGGGATAACCTCCTGCCTTTGGACTATGCTTTCCCAAGAAAATAGCACATCATAATGAGATATTCATTCTTTGGTTACCAGATTGTCTCCTAAAGTACTTAAAGATTATAGGCCATAGATATAAAGCAATGCGATTATTTAATATAGCCATTTGCATTTATTACTCATGTGTGGGTTAAAGGTATATGGGTGAAGGGTTTCATGCTCCATATTAGGAAAAGATTAGTAGTTTATTTTTCCTGTGGTGCTCCAGTCCCTGAATATCGGGCCAGGGTTGGCGTGCTGAACTACGGATCACTCAGAACATGATTAGACTTCTCTGTGCTGTCTATCCTGCCTGCTCTTAGTTAAAATAATGTCTGTATCCAACAGGCCCACTGATAAGAATGTTTCAGTTGTCTTTCAAAATACCAGGCTAACAGGACATGTCCTAAATGCGTAGTGTACACACTTTGACAGGCCTTAAAAAGTGAGGCCTCTCTTGTGGTTTCTTCTGACTGGCTTCCACCTCTTCATCCTCTTTCTATGCTGCAGCAAACTTGGAGGAATGAATGATAAATTGAAATGCTTACTTCCTTTCTCAACTTTGGGAAGTCGTTTTTTTTTTCTTTTCCCTGGTAGGATATTTTTTACAAACCTATGTCTGTAAATGAAGTGGCTCTTATTTAGAGAAAAAAGTATCTCATTCAGCTCAAGTTATGGAATCAGAATTTGTCTTTCACCAGACCAAGAGATTTGGATAACATATGCGCTATGCATTTAGACTGTACAAGAAAAGAGACTTGCATTGATATAAATAAGAGAAACAATAAGAAAATTAGAGATTTATAGACAAAAGAAAAATATATCACTGAATTTCACATCATGAAAACTTTCCAAAGTAAAATCAAGGATATTCCAAAACTGAGCAAAGGCAATAAAAGTAATTTTTCAAAATCAAACACATTGAGACTTACAAAGAAAATGCTTCTAGTTCTGACCCTTAGGACCTGTCATCACTACAAGAGGCTATAAAAAAGGTTTGGGAGAAAGGTATTAAAGGAGTAGAGGTTGATAAGGTGGAAATCTTCACAGCTGTTATAAAAGTAAATCTTCCTAAACCAGAACCCACTGTAAAAGGGGAAGATTTACCACTGGCTGTCTCTGTCCCTGCGGCTGTAACAGGCATACCATTAGCTGTATGTTGTGAAGGCACCCACTTGATGAGATGGGAAACATTGCTTTTTATATTGATCCTGGAATTCTCAGGGCTATTGTTCTACATTCTTGAGAAAAGTTTCATGACAAGAGCAGATAGTTTTAGACTTAGCTTTTGTGACTTCATCATTGAGAGACTGTATAGTGTTGTGGGCTCTGTTTTTACATGCATGTAGGTCTGAATGTCAGTTCTACTAATTACTAATTGTGTGTTCTTGGGTAGACGGCTTTACACTAAAAATTTCAATTTCATAATTGGGAATATGATACTCAGGGTGATGATAATGGAAAATATTTATATTATTGTGAGGATTAAACTATGTTAACATAGATTCCTAATATTCTTATTAAAGTGCTTGGCATACAGCTCATTGTCAGCTTAAAATATGAAGAGCCAGACCATGCATTCTCAATGCTGCCCATAGTAATTGACTGTTCTATTCTCATATTATGAGGAAATTGACCTCATTTTACATATATTTCAAAAATAAGTTAGTCTGTGAGATAATAGACACTCTGAAAAATGTTAATAGCAAAGTTTCTTTAGTTATTTGTGATATTTAAAAATTATCCCAAAGCACACAATGCAGTGAGCCTACAGGAGACATTATTCACTGATTAAACACACAAAAAAGCAGAAACTTAAGCAGAAACAGAAATGTAATTTTGATCAAGGAAAGAAAGATTCAAGAAGATAGGAGAGCAAATTAGAAATAAAGAAACAGCAACAGAATGAAAAATAGTTTATACGTACAACTAAGTTAATGATTGCAGCAGTATGAGTCAGGCTCTAAATGAAAGAAGCAGGATGTGAGGTACCAAATTATGGGCCATGCCCTTTATGTGTATTATCCCACTTTAATTTGCATAATTCTATGAGAGTAAGATTTTTTTTTAAAATTTTACTAGCAAGAAAAATAAAACTAGGGATGTTCAAATACTGAAGTCCTAAAACATAGGTGAGATGGATTTAACAGGTTTTCTGACTTTTTTTTGGCTTTTACGAGAATAGCTTAGGCCAAGGCCAGACAGGGACCCCAGACTTGATTGAAATCAACGTAATGGAAGAAGCCTGTATAGAAATGATCACTTGCTCTTTCTGAAAGATACCAAGGAAATCTGGGAGTCCATTCTCTTTAGGATTCAGGTGTGACTTCAAGTAGAGTGCCCAGCCAATTAGACTATAAGAAGATACACTATTATACAATACTGTTTTTCAAAATCTTTCCAAACCTACAAAAATATCAAGCATGATGTGTGTGTATATATGTGTGTGTGTGTGTGTGCATGTGTGTGTGTGTGAGAGAGAGAGAGAGAGAGAGTGTTGAGGGAGTTGCCCTTTTATCTATATTACCTTTGTTCTCTTTTTTATCCATATGCCCTAAAGAGTCATACACAAAATATTTGTCCTAATTTTCTTACTTTGATGCTTTTTCTTCCAGTTATTTTTCCTTTATAGGCTTACATGGGTGGATTTGTGCTTTGTGGATTGTAAGGGCACAGTGGTGCTAGGTGCCTAGGGTTGAAGAAATGGATCTCTTGTACTGTGAAACACCTTCCAGCCAGTGAGGTAAACAATTTTAATCTTGGTGAAGCCAAAAATATGATTATCAATTTATCCTGTTATAATGATTAATCTCATGACAATTCAAACTGCAGAGAACACAAAACATAACTGTCTCCTTAGCAGAAGGTAATGTGCTTACTATCACTGTATGTATTAGAAAACCAGTATCTTAAATGAGCAGCTTCAAATTTTCTAAAATTAGCATAAAAATGTATTTTAAATAGTAAATTTAGGATATCTAGTGGTTATTATTCTGGTCCAATAGGAAGTTTTTTTTAATAGTAATCATCTTAATGGCCGCTTTTATAGCCCTCCTGCATCTTTGAGTGTTCTTCTTGTGTTTAGAAAATTCCCTGTTATTAGAGTCCCATCTCTCTCTATGGAAGCTAGAAAAAATTCCTTTATTTTTTATTATTTTAGCATATTATGGATATACAGATGTTTAGGTTACATATGTTGCCCTTGCCCACCGCCCCCCCAAGTCCGAGTTTCAAATATGTCCATCCTTTGGGTGGTGCGCATTGCACTCTTTGTGTATGCATATACCCGTCCCCTCCTCCCTCCTCCCCCCTCCCCCCTGCCCGACATCCAATAGATGTTATTCTCATATGTGCACTTATGTGTTGATCAGTTAACACCAGTTTGATGGTGAGTACATGTGGTTCTTGTCTTTCCATTCTTGGGATACCAAAAAAAATTTCTTAGCCTTTCCTATAGCCAGAGCACAGTCATATGACCTGGGTTCCACTAGTTGGAAGCACCTGATTTAGAAGCTGGTAACCCAAAGAGGCAGTGTCTTAGTCCGTTTTGTGTTGAGCCATGACAGAGTACTGGAGACTGGATAATTAAACAATAGAAGTTTATTTGGCTCACAGTTCTAGAGGCTGGGAAGTCTAAGAGCATGACACTGGCATCTGGCAAGGGTCTTCTTGATGTGTCATCCTATGGCAGGAGGCAAAATGGCAAGAAGGCGTGAGAGCAAGATGAAGCAAGAGAGGACTGAATTTGCTTTTATAACAACTCCACTCTTGATATAACAAACTCACTCCCATTATAACAACATTAATCCATTCATGAGGATAGAGCCCTCATGACCTAATCACCACTTAAAGTAACACTGCTACATTGGTGATTAAGTTACCAACATGGGAACTTGGGAGACCATAGCAAGCAGGTTCTTCACAGAGTCCATTCTGGTAAGAATGTCAACAGAAACATCCAGTTTTTATGGGTAACAGCAGTAGACTCAAAGAAAGTGTCCAGTGCCTCATATGCATGAAGTTGGGCTGTGAGTAAAAGAAACTGTACCCAAAGGTCACAGCTATGGTAATAATTCTTAATATTTTAAAATTCATTGAATTTTTATTAAATATAGAGACTTTAATAAAAGTACAAATGGAAAAATCATGTATAGTTTATATATGACTGTGACTATGTAACCATTAAGAAACCCCCCTTCTATGACCAGGCCAAAATAACAATTCTTTTAGCCTATGAGCCTTCTGTCTTCCATAGGATTTTACAGTTAACTGATTATTTTTCCAACTGGTGAACATTAGCTTTGAGATATTTATCTTTTATTTTTATTCATAGACTTTATTTTTGTAATGGTTTTTATCACAAAAAATGAGCATTTAGTAAAAAGTGCCCAAATTAACCCTCCTACCACATGCAATTTCCCCAATTATTAATATCTCAAATTATTATGACTAGTGTGATTTATATGTTATAATTATGAACCAATATTGACACATTTTTATTAACTAAAGTTCACTCTTTATTCAAATTTCTTTAGTGGTTATCTAATGTTTTTTCTGTTCTATTATCTCATCAAGGATTCCATATTACATTTAGTTGTTATGTCTCCTTAGGCTCTTCTTGGCAGTGAGAATTCCTTAGACGTTGTATTTTTCCTTGTTTTTGATGACCATAATTTTAAGTAGTACTGGTCAGGTATATTGTAGAATGTCCTTCTATTGAAAATTGTTTGATGTCTTTCTTATGACTAGACAGGGGTTATGGAGTTTCAGGAGGAAGATCACAGAGATTAAGTGTCATTTTTGTCATATTGCATCAAGTGTAAATACTATCAACATGATTTCTGAGGTTGATGATGACCTCGATCACTCATTTGAAGTAGAGCTTGTCAGTTTTCTTCATTGTAAAGATATCCCCATACTCTACTCTTTGGAAGGAAGTCACTATGTGCAGTACAGTTTTAAGGAGTGGGAAATTTACTTGATCTTCCATTAGAATGGAACATCTACATAATTTATTTGGAAATTTTCTGCATGGGAGATGTGTCTGTTCTTAAAATATTAATTTATTTGATCACTTATTTATATCACTACATACTCATGGATATTTATTTTATACTTTAGAATTTAATTCAATACTACTTTCATTATTTTTTTCCTAAAATTGTTCTAGTTTAGCCTGCTGGAAGCTCTTTTAGTCAGCTCCTGTGACCCTTTGGCGTATTCCCCTCAGTGTGAGAGTAAATTTTTTTTGTTTAACATTTAACTTATGGCACTGAAAGATAATCAGGTCTCACATTTTTTAAGAATACTTTTACATTTAAATATGAATGACATACAAAAACATACATGATGTATACATCTTGCCTCTTAACAAATTTTTAAGTATGCAATTAATATTATTAACTGTATTTACTATGCTCTACAGATCTTTAGGACTTACTCACTTGCATAACAAATTATGTACTCTTTGGCCAACATCTCTCTGATTCCCTCTCTCCCTACCCACTAGTAACCACCATTCTACTCTCTAGTTCTATGAGTTTGACTACTTTAGATTCCTGATGTAAGTTGGATCATTTATTATCTATCTTTATGTGTCTGTTTTATTTCACTTAGTATAATGTCCTCCAAGTTCATCCATGCTGTAACAAATGGCAAGACTTCCTTCCTTTTTTAAGGCCGAATAATATTCCATTATAGGTATATACCACATTTTCTTGATCCATTCACCTGTCAATGGATGTTTAGGTGTTTTCATGTATAGTATTATAAGTAACGCCACGATAAACACAAGAGTGCAGAAAATTTCTTCAAGATACTTATTTCAATTCTTTTGGATATATATGCTGAAATAGAATTGCTGGTATCATTTGATAGTTTAATTTTAAATTTTTTGAGGAACTTATGTACAGTTTTACATTATTGCTGTATTAATTTACATTCTCACCAACAGTGTACAAGGATTTCCTTTTCTTTACACCCTCATCAACCCTTGATATCTTTTGTTTATTGATAATAGACATCCTAACAGGTGTGAGGTGATATCTCATTGTGGTTTTGATTTGTATTTTGCTAATGATTAGTAATGCTGACCACCTTTTCCTATATCTGTTGGACATTTGTATATCTTCTTTGGAAAAATACCGTTAGGTCATTTACCTGTTTTTAAATCAGGTTATTTGTTTTTAGGGCTATTAAGTTATAAGAGTTCCTTATATATTTTTGATAGTAATACTTTATAACAAGTATGATTTGGACAGACTTATATTGTATAGTCTCTGACCAGTGTGTGAATAAGCCATTTCTCCAAAGACCCTTGAATCCTTTTATTGGAGAACAGTATTAGAAGCCAAAATCTTGAGTGTTAGGTGTACTATTTTGCTACTAAGATATTGTTTCTTTTAGACCATCTCAGGTGATAGAACAGAGGAATACATGTGTGTATTATTAACCCATGTATATACACTTATCTATATTTTTATATGCAACTGTTTGTCTCTGTATTAAATTAAACATGAGTTCTTATTTATGTCTCCAATCCTAACCCTTTACTGCATAGATCATTCTAGTTTTCTTCCCTTGCTCATTTGTAAATTTCCATTCCAACAGTGAGAAGCATGCCTCCCACCATCTGCCATGCATTTACTTAACTGTTCAGGATACGTGTACAGCAGTATCAGAATTATTAACTTACACTCATGTGGGAAACAATTTTATTGACTAATGTGCAGCTCCTTTTGCTTTTGGTGTGATAGACTCCATTCATATACCAAGGATATTAGGTCAGCACTTTTTCCTTCTGACTCTTTAGTAAGGTTGTTTTATACATTTGTAATACAGTTATATTATCTTATCAAAGTCTATATTCTTTCTTTGGATGTTTTGACTTTTTAAATGATTTATTTTTCACTTTGCATGCAGTAAGTTCACACTTTATGTTGAAAAATTCTACAAGTTTTGACAAATGAATAATGTCATCTATCCACTATTATAGTATCATATATAATAGTTTCACTGTTGAAAAAATACCCTATACTTCACCTGTTCATTCCTTCCCCCTTCTTCAAACACCTGGATCCGTTTATCTTTTTACTGTCTCCATAGTTTTGCCTTTTTCGGAATGTTATATAATTGGAATCTCAAAGTATGTAACCTTTCCACACTGGCTTCTTTCAATTAACTATATACATATACATTTAAGTTTTCTCCATGTTTATTTGTGACACGATACTTCATTTTTTTATTATGAATGTACCACAGTTTGTTTATACACTCATTTATTGAAGAATATCTTGGTTGTTTTCAGTGTTGGCAATTATGAAGAAAGCTGCTATAAACGTTCTTGTGTAGGATTTTATTGTGGACATAAACTTTCAACTCAATGAGGTAAATATCTAGGAGTGTGATTGATGGATCATATGACAAAACTGTATTTAGTTTTGTAAGCAACTGCCAAACTGTCTTCCAAAGTGACTGTACCATTTTGCATTTTCTCTGGAAATGTTTCCTGTTCCTGTTGCTCTGCATGCTTTCCAGCATTCGGAATTGTCAGATTTTTGGATTTTAGCCTTTTTAATAGGCAAGTAGTGATATCTTACTATTGTTTTAATTTGTAATTCTCTAATGACAAAACTTTTGGAGCGTCTTTTCATATGTTTATCTGACAACTATTGCTTCCTTTTTGAAAACTTATTCATTATTTTTTCATAGATATAGGCCTATTAGGTTACTTACTTCTCTTTGTGTGTTTTTCTAGTTCTTGTCTTTCAAGAAATTGATACATTTTTATCTAAGCTATCAAATTTGTGGGTATATAGCTTTTCATGATATACCTTTATAGTCCTTTTAATGTCCATGTGATCAGTAGTGATGGTCCCCCTCTTTAACATCTGATATTAGTAATTTGCGTCTTTTCTCTTTTCCCCTTCCTTTCTTCCTTCCTTTCTTGCTTCCTGTCTTCCTTCCTTCTTTGCTTCCTTTCTTTTCTTTTGTTAGTTCGGCTAAACGTTTACAAATCTTATTGATCCTTTCGAAGTACAAGCTTCCTGCTTGTTCAGATTATTTAAAAATTATTAATTGATTTGAACAGTTATATATGCACATGGTAAATCATTTAAAAATATAAAATTATACATAATTAAAAAATCTATCTTCCCTTTCTCTAATTCTTCAGTTTCTTTCTGGAAAAAGTTTTTGTTACCAGTTTAGTATGCATCATTTTAGAGAGGTATTCTGGATATACAACATGCATATCTCTTTTATTCCTCCTCAAAATTGATAGGCAATTCTAAATACTGTTATGCCTTCTTGTTTTGTATAATCTGACTCTGATCCCTGGCTTTTCCCAGTGAAATAATCATTTTGAGGGCCCATAAGTGTCCAAAGAATAGTAAATATCATCATGTTTATTTATTTTTGGCCACAGCTAACCATGAGAACAGCTGACATTCAATCCTGAATGTGTTTCACTTTGGGAACAAGGTAGGGTTAGAAGAAGGAAAATAAGATGTTATTGTTTTCTACTTTACTGCACTCTAATAAATAGCTTCTAGAACTTGTATGTTAAAACTGCTTCATTCATTCAGTTCATAGAGGTTCATTAATGTTACTTTTATTGAAGTAACACCTAACTCTTCCCATGAGTTTGGCACAATGTCCAGAACTTAATTAATATAACTTGGAGAAGAATAAATCATAGTAACTTGAGTCCAATTGGTAAATGACTTATCATATTTCTGTGACTAGACATCTTAAGACAACAGTATGATTTTCTGAGTTTCTGTTCATAGGCTAGCATTAGCCTAGAGCAGGTGCAAACAAAAAGTTCCACTGAAATTTATGCAACTTCTGCAGCATATCTTTTAAGAGTTTCTCTACTGCTTGCCTTTTGTTGTGAAATCATAATTATCACAATTGATTTCATTTTATCTAGCCATAGATATAAATCAATTCTTAATCTGATTTAATTTTGTCTTCAATCCTTTAACCATAGTTTCTCAATCCCTGGGTTCTTAATATTGATTTTTTTTTTTGTTTGACTAGATTTCAGGAAATACTATATTTTTAGTTACTGTTACTTGTTTGTTCATTTTTGTTTTTATTAAGAGCCATATTCCTGCAGTTCTTATGTGTTTGAGATTATCTTTCTGCTGGTTCAATAACTGCAGCATTACTTGGCTGTGCATTATATTTTTGCATTGTATCTTCATCTTCTGAACTTGCAGACATTGAATCTTCTGGCATTAGATGCTGCTCTGTAAAAGTCAGGTCCATGTAATTTTTCTCTCCCTGTACTCCTTATTAGTGATTTGGTGTGATTACTTGGATATTTAAGTTTCTACAATGCCACTGGGTGAAAGCTTGGTATTGACTACTTTCTGCTAATCTTTCTAACAACATGGTGGGTGTTTTTTTTTTTTCCTACTGGCAGTCTTAGGCCTTTGTTTCAAGAAAGTTTCATTTTCTTTTATTTAAAATACATTTTCTCTTCCATTTGTTGTGTTTCTTTGGTAGTACTATCATCTTACTAAGTTATATTAATATTTTTCCTATCTATCATCTTTTCTACACTCATTTGGGCAATTTTATTTTCTTCCTTTCTTCTTATTTGATTTCTTCTGGATTTTCTACTGCTTCCATATTCAATTTTAATTTGTATTTTATTTTATTCTAGTGTATCTGTATTTATTTTATTTATTTCTATGTCTTCTGATCCTAAAGCTAGGCCTACCCAGGAGGCATTTGATAATGATTACTGAGTAAAGTTCATTAAAAATATATTCAAGAACAAAGATTTATGCATTTAGTGTGCTTCAGAGGAAAAATGACTTGAGGAGGTTCTGTTCTTCTTGATGGGTAGGCCAACCATGGACACTAGGGTTGGTCTTTGCACTCAGAGGTAATGTACAAATTAACAGCACAATAAAGATTTTTTATTCAAACATCTATTCTTTCTTCTTTGATATTATTTACATTTTCATAAATGTCTGAAAGTGATCAAGTCATACAGATTTTTTTTATAAAAAGTGTATTTATTAACTTATTTTTTTTAACTGAAATTTTATATTTTATTTTACTTTTTAGCTTGGTATTACCACATTCTCTATCTGTATCCCAAATCCTAGAAAGGCACATTAAAAGCATGCTATGTGTTTTTAATTTTTTCAGCAAATTATTCAGCCACTTCTAAATGGTTAGTATTCATTTTATATTCATTAGTTTTCCCTCTATAAAAAAATGACATTGTTTCATATATCTCACCTTATTTTTCATGACTTATTAGTATGGAATAGATACTAAGTATGAACTTACTGAATCAAAGAGTATTTGAATTTTTAATTTTAATAGATGTTTTCAGATTACTTTTGACAGAATAATGATAATTCATATTTTCTTCAATAATGTATGAGAGTATGCTCTGTTCAGATCCCACACAACTGTATACACAATTACACTTTAACATGTCAGTCAGGCTACTGTGCATAAATGCTTATTTTTACTTAATTTGTATTCCCCTGATTAATGAAATGCTCAAGCATCTTGACTTTTCCTATGGTTTTGGCCACTTGATTTGCTATTCTGTTTTACCTCATTGTATCATTTGCTCATTTATTTATTGTGGACTTTATTGTGTACTTTTTGTTTGTTTCTGGTCCCATTTTTGTCAATTTGACAAAAATATCATACTATATTATAAAGCTTAACCATTACATTGTAGATGTATATTATAGATCTTATCCTTTTCAATAAATTCATTGTATACAAATATTTGTTTCCCAAACAATTACCTATCTTTTACTTTTTTTATGTTATCTTCCTTCCCCAATTTGAATTTTATGTATTAAAGCTTTTTCTTTTTAAAAATAATCTCTGAATTTTCTGTCTTGGTTAAAAACATGTCTTTCATGTTTATATTGTACAGGCACTTAAATTCCCTTTCAGAATATTTTTCATTAATTTTTTTTATTTACACCACTGTTTAATGATATGAAATTGTCTTCCAATGGGATAGATTTTAATCAAACAACCACATAAATAAAAGTAAAAACTCAATCATGACATAATAGATTTTGTTGATTTCTAATAAATGGATAGGAGTCAACTAGGCAAAGATGGGGAGAAGTAGCATTCCAAATAGATGGCATATGTGTAAATGTCCTGCGGTGGAAGCAAATTTTCATGTAGAGAAATGGGGAAGAGCCAAAATACACAGGTCCTTTTAAATGAATCTTATTTTAATCTTAGGAGCAAAAAGAAGCCAAGGAAAGGAAAAGATGATGTTGGGGTGCGTGTATGAGAGAGAGAGAGAGAGAGAGAGAGAAAGATTGGTTTACATTTTAGATAGGTCATTGGCTCCAGTGTGCAGAATGGATGGGGTGGGTAATAGGAATTGTAGACGTACAGTAAGTAGGTTCTTAGGACAAATGATGGTAGCTTGACCTAAAGTGGTCATGGTAGAAAAAATAAAAAGTGAAATTTTGAGAGATTTTGGGGAAACAAATACATTGTTGCTGATACCTTAACTATGGGAGGTGGGGCAGAGGACCTGGCAAGGATGGTTGTACCGTCTAGTAAATTTTGAGCCTTGATACTAGTCTTTTTGGGTTTTCTGATGAGGAATTTGACAATGTGTTGTTACATGATAGTTTTTACCAGTGATTAGTTACTTTGGTGTAGATTTGGAGAAAGTAGATGGACAGAGTCGTTTAGGGTGAGTTTTGTCATCTCGGAATGATGAAGAGATAGAGGGACTGAGATGGTAGAGACTATTGGCAAGATTATTTGTGAAGTGATAGAACATGAAATGTAAGCTGAGGAAAGGCAGATGTGAAAAAAAAAAGGAGAGGGCTGAGGCATTGTGATCACATTTCGTGAGTTTGTTTGACTCAGTGGACATACTATACAATTTTATGCTTTGGTCCCAATTCCTATCATGGAATTCCTTTTCTCTTAAGTGATCAATGGGACTTTTTCTTAAATACTTGTCTGGATATTCCTTCTATTTTTGGTCTCTGATGTTGTATGGATTTTTAATAATACTACTAGGGATTTTTAGCCTCCATTTACAGAGATTCTGATTCAGTAGATCTGTGGCGATTAAAAATGTTAGGATATTTCTTTAACATGAAATCTTTTTAAACACACCGTCTTTTTCACGATCCTATGACAATTCAAATGCTGTTCTGTCTAGATAAGAAAGCTGACTTTGAGAATATGAACAACCCTAGATACATAGAGATAGAGAGAGAGCAAGGGGAGGTGGGATTCTGCTTCCCTTAAGAAAGGTGCCCTTTTTTCCATAGAAAGACTCATGAGTACGCTTCAAGATGCTCTGGGTAACTTTTTTGAAAGAAACTTGCCCAGACTACTGTAGAGAAAGTGCAGTAGAAAACAGCCTTAGATAAATTTTAAGCCATTTGCAAGGGTTGTTTTGTTCCTGAGGGAGACACAAAAGTATACTTTTCATACCTTTATGAATAGAGATTCTGGGTGCTAAACTGTCTGTCTTTCTTATGACTGTCATGATAGATATTTGCTTTCAGGAAAATTATCTACTTGCTTCCTTTCTGCATCTGTTCATGGTCAGCATTAAATATTCCCCTTTTCACATCTTCCTCCTTAAGCAGATTGACCTAGTCAACAATAGCATAAAGAGAATTTTTGTATCTTATGGTTTTAATTTTTAAAATGTAAATATACAATTAATTTAATCATGAAGTCTCAAGAAAATTGCGCACATCTGTTATTTACCTGAAAGTCAGTTTGGATGAGACTGCAGCCATTTAGTAGGTTGATGATTTGGAATTAGAATGTGTAGGTCTTTACCTTTCTCAGTTCAGTACTTATATCCATCATTATACAGAGATCTTGAGATAAAATGACCACTTTCCCAGGGAAACTGAGTTGAGAGAAGATATTTGTACTGACACTATCTCTAAGAATCAGTGTATCAGGCTCTTTTTTTTTCCAGTGGTAACTTTAAGGTGAGGAAACTCTGAAATCAATAAAATAGGGTCATATTAAGAACACTTTTGTGTTTTTATGATAAATAAAACTTGAATGGTAAACACAATAATTTAAAAAGATATGTTTTTAAATGATACATTCATTTCTGTTGTGGCATTTCTTGCACCAATGGTTAAAATAATTAGTTCTTTTTTGAGGAACAAATAGAAATAAACTTGCCTTGTTATGGTAAATGAACATCTGTGGTTAAAATGACTCTTTGGCTAGAAATACATTAGATGAAAGCTTAATTTCTTTAATATTATCGGCTTACTAAAATATAATCAAGCACTTATGACCTGGGATAGGCAAGATCAAGAATGTTAAGTTAGTTACGACCCACAGCTTTGCTTCAGTTTAAAACTGAGAAATCTCCACAAAACCCAAAAGTTGGGGGAAGATGGGAGTTGGAAGAGCTCTTATACATGAAAGAGTTTAGGATCAGTATTTATTATATGAATTAGGTCAGAATAATTTTGGAAATGTAAGACCATGATAGTAATAATAAGGTAAGGTTAGAGGATATTGCATACAGAAATTGACATACATAGGCTTCAAGACCAGTAGGCTATTAAGGCTTCTAAATCTCTTTTAATATATACCTTATCACATTACTTCCCTAAAACTTGCTCATTAATCAGGCTGAGGACATGGAAGCTGCACTGTTAAAAGCTTACTCAGGCTTTCAAAAATTAACTCTCTTTTAGGCTCAAAAGTTTCTGGAAACACATTTAATATGTATGAATAAAGCATTATTATTTTTGTTTGGTAACTTAGAACTTTAATCAGTGCCAGATACTAAGAATTATTTTGTATACCTAGCTTCTCTTGCAGAAAAGATTGGAGAAAAACCTACTAATTAATTAGGAAGTCCTGTTTTACTCTTCTGTTTAATTTGCTTTTAATTTTTGACCTCATCAACAAAATTCTGCAACGTTTTAGTTCTGTGTTAGATGCTGCAATATCATCAATAAAACAAATGCACCATTTCAATATTTTACTCCAAAAATGTCAATATTTCCCCTTAAAGAAAAAAAGTACACAATGATGACAATAATTGGACAAAGTAGAAAAGGATGAGTGAAAAAAATTGCTATTAAGCCCTAGGTCTGATTTGTTGTGTACGTAGCATTTTACTCTCAGCTCATTTCAAAGCCCTGCTGGAGAATAGTAAAAGAGATTGTTAAAAGTAGGTAGTTAGAAGTATCAGGTCATTGAGATTTATGTCAGCACTGCTCTGAAAGGAAGGCATTTTTTTCCCCAAGTCTGAAGTGTTGTTTTGGCCCATTGTCAGCTGGAAAACAGATGTCTTGTAGGTGAGATGTTTGCTGCACTATATCACATAGTGGAAGACAGTGCTTTATTTTACCTAAGGGAATAGAGAACTCTGTGTCTCAGATTTAACCATCTATGGACGACTTTTTTGGGGAGGGTGTATACAATTTATTGTTTGCCAGATGTTGATTCAGGAAATAGGGTCCACTGAGTGTAATATCAAGTAATTTAAATTCAGGATTGATTTGCTTTAGTAGTACAAAATCCTATATTTGTAACAATATGCTATTTGTGCATTTAGGCAATCGATGAGCCACCCTTAATAATTACTGTTTGTCATGAATGCTAACTAAAATTTATCCATTTTGAAAATTCTGTATTTTCATAATCTTTTGTATTTTACGCAATTTTTTTCATGTGTTTTGCCCTTAATAGTATTAATAGTCTGAGACAACTCTTTCGTTAGAATTTTGGAAGTTTTTTATAGAAATTATTTTAGACTTTTGGATAGTGAAAACATCCAACCCAGGGCAGCAGTTCTAACTGATGGCCGTATAACCTCTGTTTGAAAATATCTTATGATAGTGTGCTCATTATATTACCATGAATTTTAGCTTAAAAATACACATGGTTTTCTTTTTACTCAAGAAAAATATGGGACTTGTGCAATATGTAATCTGTTCGTAGCCTAGGAAAACAGACAGTCAAGAATTTCTGGTAATGACCATCACAATTAAGATGAGATAAAACAAATACCAATTCACTTTGTTTCTCATCATTGGCTGGAGTCATTCTGTAGGTTTTAAGTTGGGGTAATGAATACACTAGATGGAATCTAGTAGCAGTATTTGGCAAAGTTATGGACTAAAAGAAGACAAACACAAATTTTTAATGTGATAATAAAATCCTCAATTTATTCCTTTTTGTGATACTTGAGTCTTAAGACCAATGACAATGAGTACTGTATAACAAATAAAAGAGAATTGAACAATTGATAAATAACAGCTTTATTAACTATGATCGGTTTTTTACTTTTTCTTTACTTCTGTGACAAATTTATTCCAAATACTTTGAACTAAAATAAAACATTGGTTAATTTTTGCTAGCTTCACTCACATTTATGAAGTTTAGATGCTCATACTTTAATTAAAACAAAACCCAGAAAGTCATGGGTTGTGTATTTGGTAAAATTATGATCATATTTCAGTTTCTCAGTGAACTGTAACTCATAATGCTTTATTATAATCTGTTATCAAACTTGAACTCTCAAAAGACCTTTTTAAAGCAATTGTCTCACCCTTTGACAATTGAAAAATAAAACAATGTTAGATGAAAAGGAGATTTTAAAGAAAAAGTTATAACAGCTTTCTTACCCCTGAATCTATACATTACCTGAGAAATAGTCTTTGATATTTTTCCATTGTAGTTATGAATTAAATTAAAAGAATTCACTTAGATGATTCCTGTATAAGAGAATCACCATCTAAGACTGGCTGCCTCTTATAATAAATTTAAATTCTACAAACACTCAGAGTTTGTCTAATTAAAATATATATTTATTGGCTTGTGTAACTTATCCAAAAACCAATGTCTGCCTTTTTTATTTTTCTTAGTGTCTGCCTTTTGATTACTGTTGAGTGAGCGTAGTAGTAAAGGAATTTTGCCCCAAAATTCTTCTTGTAAATTGAAAGAAATCAACGTGTTGGAAAAATGCCTTAATGATTTTACAGTCTTGGACATGAGATGATAAACAACATTTTTATAACATTGACTTATTCACAAGTCAGAGAGGTTGAGAACTTCTGTAATAAATAATAGACATTTTATAGAGAATGCAGATTGCTAGCTTGAGAGACAATGAGTATTTAATGCTGCAATTGCAGTTAAATTTCTCAAGTGCTGAACTCATACTCTAGTTTCCATTTTTAAAAAATATATTACAAAAGAAAAGAACTTTTCTTTGAAATCAGTGTGTTGGTTTCTTCGACTATAAATGTTTTATTTATTTGTCATTAGTATTTACAGATAGCAAACAGCCAACGATTTCGTGACTACTTAGAATTAATTATGATAAATTTCAGTATAGTCCTGAAAGTTTCCTGCCCAAGAATAAGATGATAATTTTTAAAGATGCTAAATGGATATTAATGCCTTATAGGAATTTTGAATTTATTCTGTTGTAATTATAAAATGAAGAACATTCTAGGTTTAGGGTTAAGTCGGGAATTTAAATTCATTCTCCCTAATCTAGGAATTAAAGACATTATGAAAATTCAGAAAAGACATTGTATTTGTGTATTTGTGTTAATGATTAATTCGGATAGAAGAAATAATTGTCCTACTTGTTAGGTTTCCATACCTTAAATGTTTTGGAAAGGCAATTATTAATGATTCTTGCAATACTGCTACTGGTCAAAAAAATTTCCTGACTAATAAATATCCATTGCTTTTTTGACAGTGTATTAAGAAGGAAACCGATGAATCATTGTACACCATCAAAAATTGATTATCCTTCTATAGCTTTGCACCTCAGTTGTCTTTGATAATATACTCCACCTTGGCTGATAGCACGCCATCCTGAGTGCTCCCCTTCTAGACCTATATTTATTCTATCATTTGCTTTCAATTAACCTGCTTGATATACAGATTTCTGCTGTAAAAATCGATCTTATAACACGTTTGCCATATGTAAGTTTCCAGCTACTTTGAAGCTATTGATTGGCAGTCCTTAAGAGCTTGCTAACTTTAGCAACAACATCACAGGTTTGTTATAAAGTTCCAATGAGTGCTAGGAAAAGACTTTGTAATATTTTCATTTTCATTATAAAATAGAGATTAGTGTTTATTTAGATACACATAAGCCCATTTATGTTTTCTCTGCCACAAAACATAATTGCAATCTCTTGTGCTGTTCCTTTTCCCTGGTGTATATACTTCTCTTCAATACTGTATCAATCTATAAATTACACACAAATTCAATCATCCTGAGCACATGGACTCTGATGAGATGGTTATCATAGCCATATACGATTTTGGTTTTCACACAGGATTTAAGATTTGCAGATATTAAAGTTATAATCAAAGCTTCTCAAGTGTATTTTTTTGTGTTGTTAAAAATAAAATGATTAAGAAAAATTGCGTGAAGCATGATGACTGACCTATCATTATATTTTCAAGAAAGGCCCTAGGTACAGCTTTGAAAGAAAATATTTTAATTCTGGGAAATTTTACTTCATATTTTCACTGGAGATTCCATAAAACATGTAGAAAATAAATATCATCATGAATTATATTTGTAAACAAGATTCTAAGAAATCACTCCATAGCTGCAATTTAACCATTGCATCATAATATTGAATAATCTTGTGGCAAAACGGGAAGAGAGAGCTAGTTTTTAAAGTTTTAATTTGTAAACTCAGGGACATTTAAAATCTTCTTTATACAAGTCAAAAATGTTTAAGCATCCTTTCCAAAGTTTTAATGGCCATAGAGGATTTATTTAATGTCATATTAATTATCACCCCTTTCACTTAGTTCTGGGTTCTTAAACTTTACATATATTTGGGGCTTCACTAAATTTATAACATGGTAAATATTTTGAGGTTATTTTGGACATCAAAAATGTTTAAATTTTCTTCATTTAAAAAATCCCTTTTTTTTCCTACTAGGATACATATTTTGCTTAACTAAATTTGCTTTCCCTTTTTAAATGATTTTTTTTGTGTGTGTGTGACTACTTCCTCTCTTTCCATAAGCCCCAAATACAAAGATTTTACTCATATCTGTAAAAAGTAGGCCTTCTAATGTTGCCTTAGGGAAGATTAGGAAGCATTCAGACATAGTGGCTTCTGTAGCTATTAAAATATTTTATAAAATATTACCTTAAAATTCACATGAAAAGAGTAGATAATTTGCAATGCGAAAATGGTCTATGTTAGTCTTTTTCCTTAGCAAATGAATTTAGATTAATATCTGCCTATTCCTGGATATGTATCTTATACTTATTCCAAAACCTAAGTAGCATTTTTTTGTAAATGAAGGAATGAGCAGAGTCTGTGTCTGAAAATGAAGCATATTAATTTCTCTGTATTCCACATTGGTTATTATCTTCCCATATAACACTCAGGTCTTAAGTGCAAGCAGAAACTTACAAGAAAGGAGACAACTTAGTTCTCAGAAATTTAATTCTTCCTCTCCCGGGTTGCCAATGAAATCACCAAAAGACAAGATGGGAAACATCTGTATTGACCTGTGAATCTAGGACAGGTTGCAACTCACATGCAGGAAACATTAAGGATAACTGCATACCCTGAAGATACAAGAAACACATTAAGGGCCAATTGGCAAATATGCTCCAAACAAAAAGTAGTGCAGATTCTGGAGAAATACATATGGTCGAATCCTGTAAAGGTTTGGAAGGTGACATTGAAGGTAAATATTGGACTGCCATTATTTTTTAAAAAATTCAATAATGTTCCTAAAAAGCTAAAAGAATCCTTATTCAATAAATGGTGCTGGGAAAACTGGATAGCCACATGTAGAAGACTGAAACAGGATCCACACCTTTCACCTCTCACAAAAATCAGCTCATGGTGGGTAACAGACTTAAACCTAAGATGTGAAACGATTAGAATTCTAGAAGAAAATGTTGGAAAAACCCTTTTAGACATTGGCCTAGGCAAAGAATTTATGAAGAAGACCCCAAAGGCAATCACAGCAACAACAAAAATAAATGGGACCTGATTAAATTAAAAAGCTTCTGCACAGCCAAAGAAACTGTCACAAGAGCAGACAGATAACCTACAGAATGGGAGAAAATTTTCACATGCTACACATCCAACAAAGGGTTGATAACCAGAATCTATTTAGAACTCAGAAAAATCAACAAGAAAAAATCAAACAACCCTATCAAAAAGTGGGCAAAGGACATGAACAGAAACTTTTCAAAAGAAGACAGAATAATGGCCAAGAAACATATGAAAAAATGCTCAACATCTCTAATCATCAGGGAAATGCAAATCAAAACCACGATGAGATATCACTTATCTCCAGTGAGACTGGCCTTTATCAGAAAGTCCCAAAACAATAAGTGTTGGCGTGCATGTGGAGAGATAGGAACATTCACACACTGCTGGTGGGACTGCAAACTAGTGCAACCTCTGTGGAAAGCAGTATGGAGATACCCTACAGAGATACAAGGAGATCTACCATTTGATCCAGCAATCCCATTACTGGGTATCTACCCAAAAGAACAAAAGACATTCTATAAAAAAGACATCTGCACTCTAATGTTTATAGCAGCACAAT